>JAQQAC010012171.1:3359685-3387905 GCA_029783875.1 Phataginus tricuspis | reverse complement strand
TGTGTGTGTGTGTGTGTGTGTGTGTGTGTGTGTGTGTGTGTGTGTATTTTGCTTTCCTACTAAGGAAGATAAGGAGAAAGAATAATAAAACATGCATTGGCCCCAGGTTTTGGGAACTGGATGTGGACTGCAAACCTTACCTAATGTGCATTCTTTGTCCATTTTCTTAAGCATAATAATGTACAATTACATAAGTGTGTGTGTGTGTGTGTGTGTGCATGCATGTGTTCACAGCCTCTAAAACTCTAAAATGAATTCTAAAGCATTTGAAAAATTCTCACGTTTAAGAAAATTACAACAATATTATCTATTAATGGTTATTTCTACAAAATGATCCTTTACAGAAAATTTGCTGTGCATTTTCTTTAAATGACCAGATCTCCTAAATTCATTTTTAAAAAGATTCTATCTTCAATAGTATGTCGTTTTTGAGGGTATGTTGATTTTCTAAAGACAAACATCTTTATTCTCTGGGTGAATTCCAACCTACTGCTAATGTGATAACCTGGTAGTTGAAAACCCTGGGAGGATATTGCTGAGTCTGTGTTCAGGCATGAAGCTTTAACTACTTATGTTTCTAGCCGCTTTTTGTCACAATTTTAGACCAGAAGTTCATAGTTGCACTTAGAATATTAAATAAATAATAGTTCAATTTCCTTAAGTCCTGGAATACATTTACTTCAAAAATAACACATCTGATCAAAACAAGTTTGGCCAAGTCAGGTTATAAAAACATGTTTAATCTCTAAGGTAACAATTCCAATAAAAGAATTCAGGATGGAACTTGTCTAAAAGAATAAATCCCTGGAAGGGAAGTCTTAGTTAATCTGCATGTAGCATTAGCAAAGATTTTATACCTGACCATGTTTTAAACAGTCCCTGTTGGCATCCAAACTTCTGATTAGTTATTTATCCTAGATGCCAATTCTAGGAAATGAAAGGAAATCTGGCTTGGATTGTTGGATGAATAAAAGGAAAAATCCATGTTAGCCAACCTAAGATTATTTATTATACAATGACATAAAAAGCATAAAATGGAGCTTTCTTCACAAATCCATCTCAGAGAAAGAGAAAGCTATGCCTTTGTTTTAGAAAAATGCTCTTTGCAATGAAATTGAAGGTAGAAAATTCCCTGTTCAAACTGATATTTGGTAACCTGAATTTGTGGAGAAAGAGAATTATCATATTTGTAGCTGTATAACTCAGATCTGTGTATGATTAATAGCTGATATTAATCACGAAGTGATCAGATTAATAGAATAGTGCACTAGGGAATGTGTAAGTAGCCTATATTTTTGGAGGGCAAATTGAAGGAAAGAAATCCATTAAATGCAAAACAGGTCCATAAAAAAATTCCTTCTCACTCCTGTCTGCTGAAATAAGGGCTTGGCATAAATTTTCATGTCTCAAGGGAAAAGCATATTAAGAGCAGCTAGAACAATGTATGTGGGTACTATTTTAGAGTGTGGGTTTACTTGATTAACCATCCAGAGGCTGATGGGGTGATTCGAGAGGGGAAAGGATTGTTTTGGTTTTCTACTTTTTTATTTTGAGAGAACTGCAGTTTCTCATGCAGTGTAAGAAATGATACAGAGAAACCCCACATAACTTTCACCCAAGTTCCCCCAGTGTTAACAGCTTGCATAACTATAGGACAATATTGCAACCAGGAAATTGACATTGTCATAGTCTGTTGACCTTACTTAGATTTCACCAGTTTTACATGCAGTCATTTGTATGTGTCTGTGTGGGTATGTGTATTTGTTTTTTCTGAAACTGATTCATGTGACCATCATCACAGTTAACTACAGAACAGTTCCATCACTTCAAGGATCCCTAAGATTCCGGTCTTGCCTGAGTATTTCGGCCTCAGGCAAGTTCACTTTCTATTTGGTGAGACTGAAAAATGACAATGGAACATTTGCGGGTTAAAAGGGGCTTATACCAAGCTTTACTCTTGTGGTGGTAGGTGAGTGCTAGAATCCTGTCCACCTCTCTTTCAGCCTCTGACCCAGACGCTGCCTTAGTTCCAGGCTCTGTCTCTCCTCCCAGGATCTGCTCTCCTCTCTTTTACTCTCTTGCTCACTTCTCTAGATCTGCTCTTAGCACTGGGGGGGGGGGGGGCTCTTTTACAGCAATACTGGCAGAAATGGCTTAGTGCCAATGGGTATACAAGCATGCACTTGTGCAGTAGGCTAAGTACTACCTCGTCGCATGTGCACAATGGGTATCAGGTGAGGATCCTGGCCGTGGAACTTCCATTTTCCCTGTAACTACCCTTTTATATCCACACCCACTTCTATCTTTTCCTGCCTTCCAAACTCCTGACAACCATGAATCTATTCTCCATCTCTGTAATTTTGTCTTTCAGGAAATAGAATTAAGCAGTATATAAGCTTTTGAGATTGGCTCCTCTCTCTCAGCATAATTCCTTCAAGATTCATCCACATTAGTATATCAGTGACTCACTCCTTTTTTACTGCTAAGTACTATTCCGTGGTATACCTGTACTGCACTTTGCGTACCCATTCACCTATTGAAGGACAGCCAAGCTGTTTACAGTTTTTAGCTATTATAGTTAAAGATGCTATGGGCATTCTATACAGGTTTTTGTGTGAACATGTTATCTCTGGGATAAATAACTAAGAGTGCAATTGCTAGTTTGTGTAATAAGCACATGCTTAGTTTTATAAGAAACTACTATACTTTTCCCCAGAGTGGTTGTACCATTTTATATTCCCACCAGCAATGTATGAGTGATCCAGTTTCTCCACATCCTTTCCAGCATCTGGTGTTACTACTATTTTTTATTTTAGCCATTCTGATAGTTATGTAATGCTATCTCATTATGGTTTTTGATTTGTGTTTCCCTAATGGCTAATGATATTGAACATCTTTTCAGGTGCTATTTCCCATCTGTATTTCTTCAATTAAATGTCTATCCATGCTGATTGCCATTTTCTAATTGGACTGGGTTTTTAATGCTGAGTTTTGAGAGCTCTTTATATATTCTAGATCAAGAGCTTTGTCAGACATGCAATTTGCAATTATATTTTCCCAGTCTGAAGCTTGCCTTTTTACCTCTTTACAAAGGTTGTGATTTTGATGAGGTCCAATTTACCAGTTTTTCCTTTCATGGATGATTCTCTTGTCAATTCTAAGAATTCTTCACCTAGGCCTAAGCCCCAAAGGTTTTCTCTTATGTGTTACAGGAGTTTTTTAGCTTTATGGTTGTATATTTTACATTTAAGTCCATGATCCATTTTGTGTTAATATTTGTATAATGTTTAAGGCTTTGGTTACAGTTAATTTTTTTGCCAACAGATGTCCAATTGCTCTAAAACTATTTGTTGAAAAGGTTATCTTTCCTCCACTGAATTGCTTCTGCACCTCAAAAATCAGTTGGGAATATTTTTGGGGGTCTATTTCTGAGTTCGCTGTTTTGTTCCATTGATCTATGGGTCTATCCCGACACCAAAATTACTCTCTCGTTTACTGTAGCTATATAGTAGGCCTTAATATTAAATAGATTGATTTTTTAAATTGTTTTAGCTATTCAGGATCCTGTAGCTTTGAAACCAGGTGCAATTTTATTTCTGAAAAATAACCGTCTCTGTAATTTTAATTGCAGTCAAGAGAAAACGTGGCCTAGATTTTGGCCTTCAACAGAACTCCAACCCTTTAATTAAATTTAAAAAGATACTCTACAGAGTTTGGAGGGAAAAAAAAGGTGGATTAGGAAGGCAAGGTGGAAACCTCCTCCCATAAAATACACATAAAAGAAGAAAATACAGCAAATACAATTAAACCTGAAAATGAACTGAAGACTGCAGAACAAACCACCTCTACCTGGGAAAGAAGGGAAGAAGACCACACAGAAAAGGGTAAAGTGGCAGAGCATGATCAAGCCCTGCGCCCCAGCCTATAGGCAGGAGAAAGAGGAACAGAGTGGGGAGAGGGTAGGAGCCCAGGAGTGCTGCACACCCGGCCATGGAGATCTGTTCCTGGACAACGAGCCCACTTTACACTGGGTTTAGGTGATTAACAGGGCTGGACGCCAGGGGCAGACTGAACACTGGGAGGCTGAGGCTGTGAACACTGAACACTGTGGAGGACAGGCATGCTTCACTGGTCCTGGGACCCAAAGCAGAGGCAGCAGTTTGAAAGACTTTCCAGCAGTGGGAGGGGTACCAGGGGGGCGAGGGTTGGATGGAGCTCTTTCTTCAGGAGAAGGACAGGTGGACAATACCTCCCCAGCACTCCCTTGGCCCAACAGTTTGGGAAATCTCAGGAGCCCCAGCCCTCCATCCCCCTTGCTAGCAACACAACCCCGAGGCTCCTCCCTGCACACATTGCCAGTAAGCCAACCTAGTTGCCCAGCAGGAGCATCAGACTTTGCTGCCTGGCAGGCAGAGGGAGACTCTCCCAGCTTTCTCACCCTGTTTCAGCCCAGCCATGGAGGTACCAGCAGGAGCCAGACCCAAGAGCTCTTTCCTCCCCTTGGGTATCCCAGCCTGGTGCTGAACATCCTGCCCTGCCCTAGAACCCATCCCACTAATACTGAAGCTCTGTCATCACTGCAGGGCAGGCAAAGGGCAGCCCTGCTCACAGTGATACCAGCAGAGTCTTCCACTAAGATCACAAAGGCATCTGAGGCAAACTGCTATTGCTACAGACAGACAGAAAAGCAGTTCTGCCCACAACACATCAGTAACAGTTGGGTCTCCCTCAAAGTAAAACCAGGCACTGAAGAATAAAGAGTCTTGAGCTTCTGGGAACCATAGGATGCCTCCTTCATAAAGCTATTACTCTATAGGCCAGAAGGCATAGAAGATCCCTCTAATACAAAGGAAGAAACACAGAAACACTGAAAAAATGAGGAGACAGAGGGCTATGTTCCAAACAAAACTACAGGACAAGACGCCAAACAGAGAGCTAAATGAAATAGAGATCACCAGTCTTCTTGATAAAGGATTCAAAGTAAAAGTCATAATCATGCTCACTGATTTGCAGAAAAATATTCAAGATCTCAGGGAGGACTTCAACAAAGAGCACAAGAGTTGAAAAAGAGCCTCTCAGAGCTGAAAAATACAGTAACTAAAATGAAACATACAATGGAGGGATTAAAGAGATTACTGCAAGTACAGGAGACACTCAATGAAACGGAAATTAGAGAACATGAATACAACAAAGCTGAGAAACAGAAAGAATAAAACATCTCTAGGAATGAAGAATGGTAAGAGAACTGTGTGACCAATCCAAATGAAACAATACCAACATAATAGGGGTACCAGAAGGAGAAAAGAGAGACAAAGGGATAGAAAGTCTCTTTGAGAAAATAATTGTTGAAAACTTCCCCAATCTGGGGAAGGAAATAGACACTCAGGTCATGGAAGCAAAGAGAGCCCCTAACAAAAGGAACTCCAGAAAAACAACACCAAGACATATATAATAATTAAAATGGCAAAGAACAAGTATAAAGAGAGAGTATAGAATGCAGCCAGAGAGAAGAAAGAAATTACTTATAAAGGAAACCCTATCAGGCTATCAACAGGCTTTTCAGCAGAAACTTTACAGGCCAGAAGGGAGTGACATGAAATATTTAATGAACTGAAACAGAAAGACCCCCAAAGGAGAATCCTCTACCCAGCAAGATGATCATTTAAATTTGAAGCAGGGATTAAATAGTTTCCAGATAAAAGTTGAAGGGATTCACCACCACAAAGTCAGCCTTACAGGATTATGTAAAAGGGATTGCTATGTATGGAAATGTTCCTAAGGCTAAATAGCTTTTACCAGTGAAAATAAACCCACAATAAATGTAGTAGACCAGTTAATTACCAACCAAGTACGAAATTAAAACAAAAGAGGCAAAATCAACTATACACAAAATCAGTAAAGGGATACACAAAAAGTGTAGATTATGATATCTAATACATAAAGTGTGGAGGAGGAAGAAAAAGGAAAAAAAAGTATCTTTACATTGTGTTTGAAATAGAGCAATCAGCAATTAATATAGACTGTTATAGAGTAGGGAAGCTGTCTTTGAACCTTTCATAACCACAAACTAAAGCCTACAATAGATACACAAAAAAATTAAAACAGAGAAATCTAATCACACCACTAAAAACCCATCAAATAACAAGAGTGTAAGAGTAGAAGAAAGGAACAAAGAGGTGCTATAAAAACAACCAGAAAACATAATAAAATGGGAATAAATACATACCTAACAATAATTACCTTAAATGTAAATGGACTGAATGCACCAACCAAAAGACAGAGTGGATAAAGAAACAAGACCCATCTCAATGCTGCCTGTCAGAGACTCATTTCAGATGCAAAGACATACACAAACTAAAAGTGAAGGGATGGAAAAGATATATCATGTAAATAATAGGGAGAAATAAGGCAGGAGTAGCAGTAGTTGTATCAGACAAAATAGATTTTAAAACAAAGAAAGTCACAAGAGACAAAGGACATTACATAATGGTAAAGGGGTCAGTCCAACAAGAGGATATAACTATTATAAATATCTATGTGCCCAACATAGGTGCACCTAACTATGTAAAACAAATACTAACAGAATTAAAGGGGGAAATAGATTACAACACATTCATTTTAGGAGACTTTAACACACCACTTACATCAATAGACAGATCAACCAACCCAAAAATAAATAAGGAAACAGAAGCACTGAACAATATAATAGATCAGATGGACTTAGACATCTAAAGAACACTCGACTCAGAAGCAGCAGGATACTCATTTTTCTCAAGTGTATGGAATATTCTCCAGAATAGATCACATACTAGGCCACAAAAAGAGCCTCAATAAATTAAAAAAGATTAAAATTGTATCAAGCAACTTCTCAGACTGCAAAGGTATGAACCTAGAAATAAATTACACAAAAAAGCCTGCAAACACATGGAGGCTAAACAACATGCTTCTAAATAATCAGTAGATCAATTAACAAATTAAAACAGAAATCTAGCATTACATGGAGACAAATGAAAACAGAAATTCAACAGCCCAAAAATCTGGGATACTGCAAAGGCAATTCTAAGAGGGAAGTACACAGCAATACGAGCCTACCTCAAGAAATAAGAACAATCCCAAATAAACAATCTAAACTCACGATTAAAGAAATTAGAAAAAGAAGAACAAATCGATCCCAAAGTTAGTAGGAGGAGAGACATAATAAAGATCAAAGCAGAAGTAAATACAATAGAGAAAAGTTAAACAATAGAAAAGAATCAATGAAAGTAGGAGCTGGTTCTTTGAGAAAATAAACAAAATAGATAAACCCCTAACCAGACTTACAATGAAAAAAAGCAAATACACACATGAACAATATCAGAAACAAAGAAGAATAATCACAATGGATACCACAAAAATACAAAGAATTGTTAGAGAATACTATGAAAAATTATATGCCAATAAATTGGACAACCCAGAAGAAAAGGACAACTTCCTAGAAAAATACAACCTTCCAAGACTGACCCAGGAAGAAACAGGGAATCTGAACAAGCCAGTTACCAGCAATGAAATAGAATTGGTAATCAAAAAACTCCCAAAAAACAAAATTCCAGGTTCAGATGGCTTCATAACCAAATTCTATCATTAAAGAAGAGCTAATACCCATCCTTCATAGAGTACTCCAAAAAGTAAAAGAGGGAATACTTCCAAACTTATTCTATGAGGCCAGCATCATTCCAATACCAAAACCAGACAAAAAAGAAAATTACAGACCAATATCCCTAATGAACATAGATGCAAATATCCTCAACAAAATATTAGAAATCCAAATTCAAAAATACATCAAAAGGCTCATCCATCATGATCAAGTGGTGTTTATTCCAGGGATGCAAGGATGTTACAGTATTCACTAATCAATCAACATCATCCACCACATTAACAGAAAGAAGGATAAAAACCACATCATCATCTCCATAGATGCTGAAAAAGCATTTGACAAAATTCAACATCCATACATGATAAAAACTCAACAAAATGGGTATAGAGGGTACATACCTCAACATAATAAAGGCCATATAAAACAAACCACAGCTGACATCATACTTAGTAGCAAAAAGCTGAAAGCTTTTCCTCTAAGATCAGGAACAAGACAAGGATGTCCACTCTCACCACTTTTATTCAGCATAGTACTGGAGATCCTAGCCACGACAGTCAGAGAAGACAAAGAGATAAAAGGCATCCAACTTGGTAAGGAAGAAATTAAACTGTCACTATTTGCAGATGACATGATATTATACACAGGAAACCCTAAAAAAATCCACCAAAACACCATTAGAACTAATAACTGAATTCAGCAAAGTTGCAGAATACAAAATTAATACTCAGAAATCTGATGCATTCCTGTATACTAATGATGAACTAGCAGAAAGAGAGATCAGGAAAACAACTCCAATTACAATTGCATCAAAAAGAATAAAATACCTAGAAATAAACGTAAGGAGATGAAAGACCTATACTCTGAAAACTATAAGACACTCATGAGAGAAATTAAAGAAGACACCAATAAATGGAAATATATCCTGTGCTCATGGATAGGAAGAATTAATATTGTAAAAATGGATATCCAGCCCAAAGCAATTTACAGATTCAACACAATCCCTATCAAAATACCAACAGCATTTTTCAATGAACTAGAACAAATAGTTCTAAAATTCATATGGAACCATAAAAGACCCCAAATAGCCAAAGTAATCCTGAGAAAGAAGAACAAAGCTGGGAGGATTATACTCCCTGACTTCAAACTGTACTACAAAGCTACAGTAATCAAAACAGTTTGGTACTGGCACAAGAACAGACCCATAGTTCAATGAAACAGAATAGAGAGCCCAGATATAAACCTATACATATATGGTCAATTAATATACCATAGAGGAGCCAGGGATATACAATGGGAAAATGACAGCCTCTTCAACAGCTGGTGTTGGGAAACAGGACAGCTACATGTAAGAGAATGAAACTGGATTATTGTCTAACTCCATACACAAAAGTAAACTTGACTTGAAATGGATCAAAGACCTGAATGTAAGTCATGAAACCATAAAACTCTTAGAAGAAAAGATAGGCAAAAATCTCTTGAACTTAAGAATGAGCAATTTTTCCTGGACACATCTCCTTGGGCAAGGGAAACAAAATGAAAAATGCACAAGTGGGACTACATCAAACTACAAAGCTTCTGTACAGCAGAGGACACCATCATCAGAACAAAAAGGCATCCTACAGTATGGGAGAAGGTATTTATAAATGACTCATCTGATAAGGGATTAACATCTAAAGTATATATAGAACACATATGCCTCAACACCTAAAAAACAAATAACCCAATTAAAAAATGGGTGGAGTACCTGAACAGACATTTCTCCAAAGAAGAAATACAAATGTCCAACATGCACATGAAAAGATGCTTTATATTGCTAGTCATCAGGGAAATGCAAATTAAAACCACAATGAGATATCACCTCACATGATGACCACTATCCAAAGGACAAGAAATAACAAATGTTGGCAAGGATGCACAGAAATGGGAACCCCCCTAAACGATTGGTGGGAATATAATTTGGTGCAATCACTGTGGAAAGCAGTATGGAGGTTCCTCAAAAAACTCAAAGTAGAAATACTATTTGATCCAGTAATTCCACTTCTAGGAATTTACACAAAGAAAACAAAATCCCTGATTCAAAAAGGTATATTCACCCCTATGCTTATCGCCACACTATTTGCAATAGCCAAGATATGGAAGCAACCTAAGCATCCATCAATAGATGAATGGATAAAGAAGACATGGTGCATATACACAGTGGAATATTATGCAGCCATAAAAAGAAAAATTCTGCCCTCTGCAACAACATGGATGGATCTAGAGGGTATTATGCTCAGTGAAATAAGCTAGGCAATGAAGACAAATACCATATGATTTAACTTACTTGTGCAATATAAAAAAGCAAAACTGAAAGAACAAAATAGCAGTAGACTCATAGACATTGAGAAGGGACTAGTGGTTACCAAGGGGGGAGGAGTTGGAGCGGGTTGGGGAGAGGGGGTGGAAGATAAAGGAGCGCAGTAAGTCACAATCATAATATAAGTTGGTCACAGGGACAGTAGTGCAGCATGGAGAATATAGTCAATGATTCTGTAACATCTTTCTACACTGACATAGTAACCACACTAGAGCTAGTGAGGACTTAATAACGTAACTGTTGAACCACTTTGTTGCACATTTGAAACCAATACAAGATTGTATATCAGTAATACTTCAACTAAAAAAAAGATGCTATACTATCTTTTGCAAATACAATTTTTAAAGGAAGAAATACCACTATTTCTATAAATAGCTATCAACAAAATATTTCAGTGGATTTAAATTATATGTGCGTCTAACTTTATATGTGGCTATTTGACCTTATCCCCAGTAAGATTCTTCTTAGTTTTATTCAATCTTTCTAATAATAAACAAATCTATTAATATATTGTGAGTTATAAAAGTAAAATGTAAAGGAGCAAACCCTGCAGGCAAATAATTGAAATAGTTCAGGTAAGAAACAATTCAGATTACCCCACCCACCCCACATTCACATATAGAGATTTAACGATTATTCTAACTCAGAACTTAACACTTTAAAACAAATAGAACTTTAAAAATAAGTTTTTAAGCCAAGATCTAAGGATATTATCTCAGACTCTACACCTGTAAAGTAGAGAATTAAGGTGACAATTGATGTAAAGTCGCCATAGCAGTGATCTTATCTCACTCGTGACCAGATCTCTTCATGACAGATCTGTTCGCCAACAGTATCAGGGGCTAAGTGTGCCACACAGACTGGAGCTCCATCTCTCACTTTATCTCAAAGGGGCATGATCTGGTGTGTGCTATATCTGAACCCAACAACCCAGGTTATAAAGGGGTCAGTTAAATTTACATGTTTTAAAAGAAAGTTATTTCCCAAGGATTTCTTAAGTTCGTAATTGATTTTGTACAGATTGGAAGTATAAGAGGTAGCATTAGTATCTCCTTCTTCATGTCTATGCATTAGATTGTGTTACATACCCTAAAGTAACACATGAAGAATTCCCAGTAAATAGGGGCTGTCTCAGCTCAGCTTTGCTAGACGCAGAGCCTGAGACAGGGATTTGTGGGCAAGTGGTTTATTGATGGAGTGCCCTGAGGAGTAAGAGAGTGAGGGAAGTGGAGATAGAATGTGGTCCCAACTGGAGTCAGGCTTCACTCTCCTCCCACGGAGAGGTTCTGAGTGTAAATCGTGCCATGTAGTTGATACCAGCCTGAGGCAATGGTACAAGCCATTTTGAACTGTGTGTGTATCCATCTGTCACTGGCTGCAGGCTGGCCCAAGTGCGGACGTGAGCGCAGATGGTGTAACCTCCCAGGCTAAGAGATTTCCATCAGACTGAGGCGACAGCATCCACGATGTTCTTAGTGATCCGCAGAACTGATATTAAAAATAAATGGATGGTTAACTTTCCAACTTAACCAGCTGCTGCTTTCAGCCTTCTGCTACCCTTCCACTGCCTTCTCCACGGCCGTTTCTGTTGTGTTCAAGGGTTACTCCGTTATGCGAGAGCGCCAGGTGAATGCAGCCGGGGCGCCTGTCACCCCCCACTGGCGATCTCCTAGCGGGCCGCCGTGCGCAACTCACAGCTTCTTCTACCTGCGGGCTAGACGGAGCCCAGAAGTACTGCATCCTCGGCTACCTGGAGGTGGGTTGGCTCTTTGTTTACTTTTGGAACATGATTTCATCAGTGGGGTAGATTTTTTCCAAGTACATCTGGGCCATCCAGGTAACATAAAAGAAGGATGCAACGCTCCTTCCTGAACATTGGGATCACAGGTGATATGATTCCAAGTCCAGGAACCCTTGACTGATCGGAAAATAGGGAAAATCTGCTTCCTCTGTTTCTTGTTATCTTTAGAATTAGACAGAAGAGGCTTTTGGTTCAGTCTTTGAGGGGAATTACTATAAAATGTACTGTTCTACTTAGTTGCCTTAGCGACTCCCCTCAGTGGACTTAACTGACTCAGGCAGTGAAGACTCCCTCAGGCACTCAAGGCGCTTATGCTGACTGCCCTGCCTTAGACAGAGAGCACACACGTCTTTGAATTCACTGTGCACCAGCCTCACAGTGCCACTTGGAATTGTCTTGTCTAAAAAAACATAAAATCCCAAAGTGGACATATTTTTGTGCTTTTTTTCCTTAAAGATCAGTTGTATAAAAAGGATCAGTTGCTTTGTATTGTTTTCTTCCCTGTGCTCTGGGAGCAGAACACACCTCCGAGGTCATCTCAGTATCATACCTGCTGAGAAGCCTGAGGCAACCACGTCAACCCTTAAACGAGAGGATATGCTGGAGGGAAGTTGGACATAAGCCAGAAGTTAGTGGCCCAGGCTTTTCCATGTATTGTTCATTTGAAGTAACTCCTAGAGGTCTCTGGGAAATGCTTTGTATTCTAATTGATTTCTAGAAAAAGAGGATGATTATAAATAAGTACAGACAATACCTGAGTATTTAGCACTGTTCTAATTTTGGGAAATACTTGTGTAAGAAAGCAAACTCTCTACATGCACAAGGAAATGACCCTGTAGACATTTTGCTCATCTCTGGGTCAAGCGGGTGGATAGCCCTTCCACTGACTTCACTGAGTCCAGAAACTCTGGGCAAAGAAGCAGTTCTCAACTCTACTATCAGACACTTTCCAACACTAGCATCACCCATGTTGTTCCTTAATCACTGGCATTTGATTACTGTCGTCATAGCCAACTCATGACATACTCTGATAGTAATTAGAAATTGATATTCCTATATCTTGTAATACCACCAAAAATAGAAGCAAATCAAACTTCAGAGGCTTCTTTTGCCGAGGCAATCACAGAAATCTTAAAAATCTTAGAGCTGCAAAAAATTCCCAAATATCTTCAGGCTGACAAAGTATTACAGGTAGAGCTCCTGCGGTGTGGAGGATGATTTTTTCCCATCCGTTATCTAACAAATGCTACCAAGCTGAACATTCTCTTCAGAAGCTTCAAGTCAACATTGACCCATAGTGTTACCCAAATTGGGACTCCCTTATCTAGTTGTCACAACTAAGCATTCTCTGTAGCCAGTCCCATCAAAGACTTCTAAAATGTTTACAGAAAAAAATGGCCCACAAGCCCCAAAGTTAAACATTTTCCCCAATTATTTCCATAATAATACTGAGAATTATTTGAAGTCTTGATATCTTTGTGGAATCACAGGGCTTCTGCTGCTCTTTTAGGACAGTTCTGGAGCAAACCTCCCCCTATGCAGAATTGATCTAGCTTCTGTTCCTTCATTTCCAAAGGGCATTTTGCTTTTCTTCAGGGATAAGACTGCTTACGGTGAGCAGTGAATCTAAAAAGATTACATGGATTTCTTGACCAGCTGGTTTACTTTGACAGACTCTAGGTGAAATAGTTATTAAAATCAACATGCATTTATTCAACACATTTTACTGAGCATCTATTATGTGTCAGACGCTATTCTGGGTAAGGAGGTAAACAAAACAAAGTCCTTGCCTCATTCAGCTTAAATTCTAACAGTGGAGACAGACAATAATGTAACAACTCAAGTGTTGGGCAGTGATAGGGACTTAGAAAATAGTATAAAGCAAGGTAAGGGATAGAGAAAGGCAGAAGGCCCTAAGAGTGGGGAGGTGATATTTTAAATAGGAATCAAGGAAAGTCTCTCTGAGATGATGGCATTTAAACAGAGACCTGAAAGAAGAAAAGGAGCAAGAAATATGAATATTTAGGGATGGGGGGAGCAGAAAACAGCTTGTGTCCAGATTCTTAAGGCAGGAGAAGCCTTGCGTGGCTCAAGGAACAGCAGGAAGAAAGTGTAGCTAAAGCTTGAGTGATCAAGGGAAGGCAGAGAAAAAGTTAAAGCTGTGGTCCTGGTCAGGTCCTGTAGGCCCCTGTAAGTCAGGGTTCAGACATAAAATCAAACAACATTGATTGAATACCTACCAGAGCATTTGCTGTTGTGGGCAATTTGCGGCAGGAAGGATTACAATAAATGGCCCCTGCTTTCTGGAAACTTTGCAAAAATGCTCCTCCAGACTTCTGCAAATAATAGCCAGGAGCAACTGTGCGGGCCATTGACAGTCCTTTGGAAATCTTTGGAGATTTCTTTGGGAGTTGTAAGTAAAGCTACAAGTGGGTTCATTAAAATAAGCAGATTTAAAGGCCAGTCTTGGCTATAGTAACCTTTGAAAATCCATCCCAAGCAAAGCCAGTTCCAATTCACTAGTAAGATCTAGTCTGCAAGATAAGAGAGTGGGCCTCTTTGTTGTGAGCTTAATGAAAGTCTTATACAAAAATCTACATGTGTGATGTAAAGGTTTTGGCTATGAAATTTTTTCTGCCAAAAACTATGTCTTAGAGAAAAAGGATAATGGTTGCAGATAACCTCTTAGCCAGTTATCTCATTAATTTCTTGCCAAATATTCTTTTATTGACTAAAGGAAGTAATTTCAACTCGAGTATATCCTAATTACTTCTCTATCATTTAAATAACCTCCAGATTATCTGCATCTTGTATAAGAAAAATATTAGTTCCAATAAATTTGCATTTTGCCCCAAATGTATAAATTTATCAAATGTCTAGGTCATATTTTAATTTCACTTGTTATTGTATCTAAGCACGTATTGATGGAAAAATTGATGTCTTGTTATTTCCTCTGCTCTCTATTTTTAGCCAGGTTGAAAGACAAATATAGTAAGTACAGCTTGTTTTTAAATTCAGATCAACAATAAGTAATTATATGATTCTTTAATTTCAATGATGGTGTTTTCTAGGAGGAGCAAAAATGCTTCATCTGTGACTCCAGATTCCCATATGATCCCTACACCCAATCAAACAGCCACACCACTGAGAATGTAATTACAAGTTTTGAACCAGATAGAGAAAAGAAATGGTGGCAGTCTGAAAATGGTATGATGAAGTTCCTTTCTAGTTTTATGTTTCTTTGTATTTTTAATAAGGTGTCTTTCTCTCTGAATGATTTTAACAATGTGACAAGGAGTTATATTGGAATGGGACAGTATCCACCAAGAATGTAGACTTTGTTTTTTAAAAAGATGATTTTCCTCTAGAGAAATCAGAGTATATTTTAAGCACATAACTCAGAATGTTTCACTGTCTCCCTGTGGGGGAAGAAAATACCTCTGCATCCTTTCGTTCTTGAAAAAAAACCAAAAGGAAGTTTATGAAGTATTGGTGAATTAACCCTAATCTAAAACACACTAGTGTAAACAGAATTACACACTAGTCTAATAACACTAGGGGAAGTCCAGGAATTATCAACACATGCTGTTTTCTTTAACACATGAATGGAGAGGAAAAAGGGACACGTTGTTTCTTGCTGAAGCCAAAGATTTTAATACAGAAATTGAATTGAAAAGATAGCTAACTATTGTCTGAAGTTTTTTTCATCCCTGGATTTATGCCCTTCCTTCCCATGAGCAGTTGTGGTACTGACTGTTACACTGGTCCTGACTTTCTGTATTTCCTAGATGCCCACTGTAAGTTTGGACGTGATGACGGATTCCTCACCCTGGTCCAGGGTCCTTGGGTTTCATGAATTAAATCAGTGTATGCTGACTCACTCAGGACAGCTGCTCTTCAACATGGAACCCTTAATCCTGCAAAAATGATTCCATTTGCCACATCTCTATATGTTTCACTTTGGGCTACAACCCTTCTATTTTCTTCAGACACCTAAACATATTTCCCTTGAGGAATCCTAGACCATTATTAAAGGGAGTGTGAGAATAATTATATAAGATCATTTAGGGCAAATGTAACATGAGGCTGTTTTTCTGTATCAGCCATTGGACAAGTACATGATTGGTGTTTACTGAATCCCAGTTCACTCTGGGTCCTGATTACTGCCCTCTAGTTGGACTCTCCTTAGTGAATCTGAGGTGGTCTCTACCACAGTCTACTGTCTCTGTTGATAAATGGTGCCATTTTTGCTTAATAGCTCTTTGACCCAATGTCCAGTATTCGCTCCCCCATCTCCTCACAGAAGGAATCCCCTCTATCAAAGCTGATAACATAGAACAAGGTTCCCAAAGAAGAGCTTCAGATAGGAAGAAGGTGCTCTCCTCTAGAAAGGTTAGGAGCCCTTGACCCAGAGCCGGGACTGTGGCTACCCTCACAGCGGCGAAACTCTCCCTGAGCCACTTGTCCTCAGCCTCCAAGCCGCCCCCAGGTCACCGCGGCCCGGCACCGTTCTCGGAGCTGTCCTATCAGCACTGTGGCCCCTCGCCACACCTCGCTGCTGAGCACCTGAAACATGCCAGATCCAAACTGAGATGTGCTCTAAGTATAAAACATCCTTGGTGTCTAAGACTTAGTTCGGAAAAACAAAATGTCTAATAAGGCATCTATTCCATTTCTGAGATATCGATCACATGTTGAAATGAGAACATTTTTGATATATTGGGTTAAATATATGAGAAGTAATTTCACCCCCTTCTTTTCACTTTTTTAAATGTGGCCGCTAGAAAATGTTCAGTGACACATGTGGCTTATATCTCTTTTGGACAGTGCCACTCAAGAGACTTCAGTCACGTCCACACTAAAGTCGGTCCTCCACATCCATGCTAGGGATGGATGATAGCCAGCTGCCTTGGTTCAAAGTCCTGGCCAGGGTACTTCTGAGGAGCCCATAAGTCCTCAGTCCAAGGGGACTATTCCAGGCTGTTGCTATGAAAAGTGACAATAAAACTAGTTCAAATGATTGTTAGCAGCTGTTGCAAGACAAGGGCGTGTGGATTTTCGCCACGTGCTGGTTGCTAGCTCATGTTTTTGTGTAGCCAGGATTTGAAATCAAGATGAGCCCCCCTCTCCACCTGTGACAATGTCCCGGAACTCCCCTGGCGGTACTTAGATGACCCTGCCACACAGCGGCCATGCACACCCCCACCAGGACTTGAATGCGGGCGCGGTCTGGGTAAAACCTGTATTGCTCTCATGCAGACCTTCTCCGGGCATGGAATGGTATGGAGACCACGGCCACAGACTAGGAACAAATGTGATGACATTGTTTTAAAGGGTTTTATTGTAGACAAGCCACAGTGAGGGATTAACATGATAAACTGGAGTCTCTCGAAATCACTGATTTTCTCCTTTCTGGATTTTTCTTTAGGTCTTGATCATGTCAGCATCAGACTGGACCTAGAGGCATTATTTCAGTTCAGCCACCTTACTCTGACTTTCAAGGTACAGACGTGTAGGCTTTTTGCCCACTGATCTACTTACCAAATGTTGGGCTTACCTGGAATTTTGCTTGCTTGCAGAGAACAAAAAGCTGTGTGAATTTGGATTCAAGCTTTATGATCTGGGTTTTTGTTCTTGAATGAAAAAAAATAATACCACTGCTCATTAATAAATTACCTGATTAACCAAAAAAACCTTAGAGAATACAGCAAAAAGGAAAACTCCAAGCACTGGGGTGATAGAGACCGCAAGAACTAAAAAGATGATTTTCAGGAGAAAACTCCAAGCACTGGGAATTATTCAGGGAAATATGGAAAGATGGTGATCAAAAGAGGAAGAAAAATTTAAAGGGTCTTTACGAAGCTAGTTAAGCTAGAATCCTGTGTTATACTCGTTCTATAGTCATTCATCAAAATTCTAATTTTGATTTCAAGCATGATGCTGTTATGGTAATAAAAAATGACTATAAATAAAACATCTAAAAATGTAAATAAAACACCAGTCTTTGCCCTCAGAGAGCTCACACTGTAGTCATGGAAACACACATATTTATAAACTTAAAATTATAATATACAGTGATAAGTACAGAAATAGACATATGATTAGAATACTGGGGAATTCACTGATAAAGCTAACTTGGCTCTGGAGAATTAGGGTAAATTTCGTGGTAGATTTTGAAGAGTGTATAAGAGTGCTGGAAGGAAACACTCTGGACAGAGAGAACCACAAGCAAACTGCTGTAAAATATCAATTAATTTAGCTTTTTTAAAAATGTGTATGCTATCTTTCTTCAATTAATAATTCACACAGCCATCAAAATGTTTTAATTGGAATTAGATTCTAGGGCAAAGTATATGCCTGTAAATACTTGCCCACTTGGGGAAAGATATTTTGGTATGTTCATTGTATAATAGATTTTAAAAGATATATGTAAAGTTTGAATATTAGAAAACATAAATATTCAATCTGAAGTGGGTAATAAAATCTTCCTTTGTGAGGCATTATGAATTTAATTTTTCCCTAGACTTTCCAGCCTGCTGCAATGTTAGTTGAACGTTCCACAGACTATGGACACACTTGGAAAGCGTTCAAATATTTTGCAAAAGACTGTGCTACTTCCTTTCCCAACATCACATCTGGCCAGGCCTAAGGAGTGGGAGACCTTGTTTGTGACTCCAGATACTCGGATATTGAACGCTCAACTGATGGTGAGGTAGTATTCCCTTTCTTGAATTTCTTTGGATATAAATTAGACCTTTTTTGTTAATGTGGTTGATTTAGATGAAAACAATTTAGGTAGTGTTGACCAAAATACAACTTGAGCTGTTGGGTTTTTTAAATGAAAGTATCTAAATTGAAATGAGTCCTGAATTCTTCTCAATTCAGATAAGTAATAAATACGTGATAAGAAACAATCCTGCCCAGGAGAGCCCAGCCAAAGGGGGACAGGGGCTGGAATCCAGGCTGGGCCCTGGGCACCCAGAGGAAGGAGTGTCTGCTTGCATCTAGCAGTAGATGGGGTCTGCCAGGAACGTCCCTCTGAGCGAGGCTAGTGACTGGCAGAAGGTCAGTGTGGGGGTGGGTTTGGGAGGTATTGCCTGGTCAGGTAGAGCAGAGAGAATTCATGGCCAAAGACAGCGCCAGGATCCCCTGCCAGATCCAAACCAACAATGACTCGCTGAATTGGGACCCCACCACTTCACCCTAGAGCAGGGGCCCTCTTCACCAATGACATCACTTCTGCCTATATCGTCCACCTGTGTATAAAGACTTCCATTCGCTTTCATTCTTAGTGCTTTTATCATGGAAGACCCCAAATGGTAATCTCTATCCTATGCCTGCTGGGAGGGAGTGGCTCAGCCTTCCTGGAAGGTCAGGATCTCTTCTTTATGAGTATATTTAACAATGAAGTTATGGGGTAAAAT
Source organism: Phataginus tricuspis (assembly GCA_029783875.1). Classification (NCBI taxonomy): domain Eukaryota; kingdom Metazoa; phylum Chordata; class Mammalia; order Pholidota; family Manidae; genus Phataginus; species Phataginus tricuspis. The sequence goes on along the minus strand of JAQQAC010012171.1, from coordinate 3,368,691 downwards.
ACTATAAATTTACCTACATTTCTTTCACAGGTTGTTTTAAAAGTTTTGGATCCCAGCTTTGAAATAGAAAACCCTTATAGCCCCTACATCCAGGGTATGAATTGCTTTATATTTTTCACATCCATTCCTTTTTCTAAAATTTCATGTTGGGAGTATTCCCTGTCCTTGCATTTCTATAATACGTTATAAGAGGATGTCCCTCAAGGAGGGTGCTTCAAACTGTGCAAGTTAAATGCACTTTGATATACTATTTTCATTATTTCCCTTTCTCTAGACCTTGTGACATTAACCAACCTGAGGATAAACTTTACCAAACTCCATACTCTTGGGGATACTTTGCTTGGAAGGAGGCAAAACAATTTCCTTGATAAATATTACTATGCTTTGTATGACACGGTGGTTCGGGGAAGCTGTTTTTGCAATGGCCACGCTAGTGAATGTGGCCCAGTGCAGGAGGCATAAGGAGATGTTTTCAGCCCCCCTCGAATGGTGAGTTACTGATCTGGAAAAGCACCTGGCTCCCCTACTGTTCTTTCACTGTCCTGGTGCTGAGTGAGTATCAGGTCTCTGTGGGAATCAACAATACAAGTGCCAGCTTGGTACTGGAGCAGTTGTCATTCAACCTGGCCTGATGGGCCATCTGGGGACCTTCAGTTCTCTGGCCAGAAGCTCTGGGGATTCTGCCACGTAATGGGCATCACTGAACTAAGGGACAGAATTTATAATTTATGATTGCAAGATAGCCCATCTTTCTCTCCTTTTATTTGTTTTTTAGAGAATGGAGATTTGGAGGGGAGGACTCATAATTTCACATGCATTCTCTCCCAAAGATTGACTGAAGGTCTATTGTGTGAGAAAGCTGGTACTCAGTGGCACAGTGTGGAAGTGATACTGGACACCATAAAAATGGTCACTCCAAGTGACATTCGTACACTCTGAATCTTTGTGTGCAAATCTGTTCCCTTCCCAGGACTAGGCTTAAAAGAGTGATGCAGCAGAAGAAATGTATTATTATGCGCAGCCCTGGGGGGTGTCTACTAAATAATATTAAACTATTAGTCATGATCAGACGAGGCTTGATGTTGAAGCTACTGCGCCTTCCTGTTCAGCTCTCTCTGTGTTTCACCGGAAGCAGAGCCTTTCCCTTTGAATTTGGAGTTAGGGTAGTTTGAGAAAACCAAGAGAATCACACACTTCTCTGCAGTTTCTTTCTGTTTTCTGATTCCCTCTTTTTCCTTATGCTCCTGAATCTTCCCCACATACATCCCACACGCACACTCAGCTCACAGTCCCCATCCTGTCCCTCATTGTGCTGAGGGCTGAGATGTGTGGCCCTGAAACTAGAAGTCAAAATTGCCAAAAACTTTATTATAAATGTTCACTGGACATCATAAATTTTTTAATTTAAAAACCTAGTTAGTGAATGGATTAAGAAGATGTGGTACATATACACAATGGAATATTATTCAGCCATAAGAAGAAAACACATCCTACCATTTGCAACAACATGGATGGAGCTAGAGGGTATTATGCTCAGTGAAATAAGCCAAGCCGAAAAAGACAAGTATCAAATGATTTCACTCATATGTGGAGTATAAGAACAAAGAAAAAAACTGAAGGAACCAAACAGCAGCAGACTCACAGAACCCAAGAACAGACTAATAGTTACCAAAGGGAAAGGGACTGGGGAAGAAGGGCGGAAAGGGAGGGATAAGAGGGAAAAAGGGGTATCACAATTAGCAGATGTAAGGTGGGGGGGCACGGGGAAGGCTGTACAACTCAGAGAAGAGAAGTAGTGACTCTATAGCATCTCACTACGCTGATGGACAGTGAGTGTAATGGTGTTGGTGGGGGGGACCTGATGAAGGGGGTAGTTTAATCACCATAGTATTGCACATGTAATTGTAGGTAAACGATACCAAAATAAATTATAAAAAAAAGAAACCTAGTTAGGCAAACAACAAAAGATAGTGGAGGTTGGTATTATAACTAACATGGAAACTAAGATCCAGAGAGGCCCCATAGCCTGTTATTTCATTTTGCCTTTAGAAAACCCCAATTTCCTCAGAGATAAGCCCTTTTTAAACTTTATCTCACAATGCAGGTTCATGGATGGCGTGTCTGTCAGCACGACACAGCTGGCCCGAACTGTGAGAGGTGCAAGGACTTCTTCCAGGATGCTGCTTGGAGGCCAGCGGCGGGCCTGCAGTACAGCACTTGCAGACGTGGGTGGAGATATGTTCTTAGCACAGACTGAGTGGGTCCTGCGTTACCTTACTTTGAAGAACATTTAATGCATTTCTGTGGGACTCTGGGAGACAAGGTTTTGAACCTGTGGCTTCTAGCTCCATTGTGTGGTATCCTCACGTCTCCCATTATCTCACATAGAAGAACCACCAATTTTTCAAAGCCTCCCACCAAAAATTACCATTAATTTAAAAATGGGAACAGTATGCATGTTTGTGGTCCCCTTTCCAGAGGAGGGCAGAACCACATAATGGTAGTATCAGTGGGGACAGTACCGCTCCCGGAGTTTGGAGAACACTGGGTTTGGTACAGAGACCCCTGCTGTTTTCCAGAATGATCATGCATTCTATGAATGTGACCTTAAGCCCATATGTCAGAGAATAGGAAAAAGAGGACTAGAATAGAGTTTGACAGACTGTTGTACTTTTTATAAAATATTTAGGCTAATGAGGTATGGGGTTTTTTTGCAATGTGTTTATTTCCTCCAAATTTTGATGATCTTCCAAACCAATTTGTTACTCAGCTTCTTTTCCCAGACTTGGGAAAAACAGGATTTGAGGAGGTGAGTGGCCCCTGGACAAGCTCTTACAGAAAGGCGCCATCCGTGAGAGTCACAGTATACACAACCCAGCCTAATGTACCCTGAGGTTATGCTGCTTACAGAGTAGAAACCAACAGGACAAACAGCACAGACATTACCAGGAAGACAAACCAGTTCCTCCCAAAAAACTGCCTTTCCCTCTGCTGCTCTGACTGAGCCCCAGATGAGATGGATGACCAGCCGCCCCTTGCCGCTCTTCTGCCTAGAGAGGAGAAGGTGCTGGGTGGGGCGCAGTGCTGCCATCCTACCCACAAGTCCCAGTATCTACAGAACATATGATGGGCAGAAGTCAGTAAAGTGTTCTTTACTGAACAACAACAAAATGTTGCATCCTAGGGCTTCTAGATCATGCACATGATTTATTTCAGTTTACTTGATTTTTAAAAATAGTAAATATTAAACATTTCAGGAACACATTTTATAAAGAGCATAGGAGCAGAATCAGAGTTCTAGAAAGATTCTTTGACAGCACCTCTGGTAATCCTTAGTATACCTGGCATATCTCTAATAAGGCCAAGTAGAAGTGGAAGGTGAGAGGCTGCCAAGGTGGGACACTCGGGCGCTCGGCAGGGCCCAGACCCTGGTTGATCTTTCAGTAACCCCTCTCTCTCCGCAGCATGCAGCTGTAATGGCCACTCTGACCACTGTCACTTCGACTGACCGCGTACCTGAGGAGCAGCGGCCTCAGTGGGGGCGTGTGTGACAACTGCCAGCACAGCACCGAGGGGCAGCGCTGTGACCGCTGCAGACCCCTTTTCTACAGGGACCCCCTCCGGGCTATCTCGGATCCCAATGCCTGCATTCGTGAGTCCCCAGTCCCTGACCCGGCCTTTCCGCCTGTGTGAGCAGGCCTCACCCGGGCTGTCGGCCCCTCCCGGCTTAGCAGCATGCCCACGCTGCCCTCCCGGGGGAGTGGGGCATTGCAGAGCACTTGAGCTTGGAGAGCTTTTCCTTTACCAACAAGTTGGACAATTAATCGGGGTCCATCCTAGTCATTTCACACAGTGGCTGAGGCCAGTGAATCAGGCGACTGTTCTGATTCAACCAAGAGAGGAGCGGATGGTTCCAGAAGATGCTGCAACCCAAGCATGATGGCGGTCAGCTCAGGGAAGCAGCTAACTACAGATGGTCCCAGTTTATTGTTTTTTGACTTTTGTATGAAAGCAATACTCATTCATAGAAACCATACCTGAAATTGGGAATTAGGATCTATTCCCAGGCTAGTGACATGCAGGAGGACCCTGTCATGCTGCTGGGCGGGGGGGCAGTCAGCTCAGCTCCTGGTCAGCCGTGGGGTCACAGGGTCCAGCAACAGGACGCTCCCAACCACTCTGGACCCACAGCCCTTCTAAATACAGTAGTCAAAAAATTACGTGCTGTCTTCAACATTTTCTTATAGAATAGGCCTGTGTTGGCAGATTTTGTCCAACTGTTGGCTAACCTCAGTGCTCTGAGCACATAGGTAAGCAAGGCTAATCTGGGATGTCCAATAGGTGTATTAAATGCATTTTTACAATATTTTCAATTACAACGGGTTTATCAGGATGTAACCCCGCCCTAAGTTGAGTACTGAACTAAGTACTGAAATTGGCTACATTTGACTAGATGCATGAACTAACCATTACTTTGCTTCTTTTTTCTTTTTTCAACCCTTAAAAACCTTTCATTTCATCTTTAATCTCAACTTTTTTAAATGGACTATTTCACACCTATACAAAGTAATAGAGTTAGTATAAGAAATACCCTTATGCCTACCACCAGCTTTGCTTTAATGTAGTATCTTACCCAGTCACCTTCGGGACTGTGATAAAACACTTGAGGCACTACTGATGCGCACATCTGTCCCGTTTGTCTACCCTCCTGCCTAGGGATAAACTCTCCTATGTTTGACAATTACCATTAACATGCTTATTTTTACACTTAACACATGTTTTTATCTACAATAATATATTTTGGCATGTTTTTCAGTTTCAGATCAACAATATTACGATCTATTACGTTTCCTTGAGTATTTTGTTCAACATTATATTTTTGAGATTTGTCCCTATCAGGTAACCCTAGTTCTCCAGTATAATTTTTGTATAGAATTTTTTCTTCCTATAAATATGAAAAACATATCTGTCCATTTTTCTTTTGACGATCCGGTAAACATTCTTGCATATGTGGCCTTGTGTGCGTGTACAAAGACTGTCCCTAAGAGTCATGCCTCGGAGGGGAACTACTAGGCCGTAGAGTATTCACTGCTTCACGCTGATCAGATGATACCAGACTGTCCCCCAAGCAGGCACACCAATCAACATGCCATCAATGGGGAATGAGAGTTCCTGTTCTTCTATATCCTGGCTCACACTTGGTTGGGTCACACTTTAACTTTTACTAATGAAATTATATCTCATCGTTATTTTAATTGGCATTTTTCTGCAGGAATGAGACGATAGGGAGGCAGGTGAAGCATCCAGGTCCTAAACTTTAAGGAGGCGCTCACTGTCGGGGTCACGTAAGTGCAGGGTGGGCACTTGCCGCTTGCACTAGTCTGAGTGCCACCTTAAAGTTTACATCCTGGCACCTTGCTGTCGATTATTTCCTGGAAAAGTACCCCACCTGGTTTCAGATACCTAGTGCCTGCTGGCCACTGGGTCTGATACCTCACTCCACTTAGAAACTAAGAAGTTAGCTTGTTACTGTTCCATGGATGCTGGCTGAAGACAAGAAACTCCCAGGTCAAAGACAAAGGTTTTATTCCTCATGGCACAGCAAGCCACAAGGTGTTTGTATTGGTGTGAGTTCCCATGTCCCCGAGCCCCAAGTCCCATGGGGCAGCTCAAAGGATACCAGGTGCATCCTGCACACCTACTGAGTTGACGTCACAGCAATGGAACCCTGAGCCTGGGGGATGAATTGCTTTTATAACAAGTGGAAGTAAGCCTATTTTTTGTCCAGGGGAGACATTTCCAGGGAAAGATGTTACCGCATTCCTCAAAGCAGCTTAGCAGGAGACACAGCGTTGAGAAGGGACCAGAGGGCCTCGGTGAAGAGCAGCCAGGGCCCTGCTCTGTCAGTGCTCCCGGCAGAGACACGCAGGCACCTGGGACTAGGACAGACTGCCTCTCCCTGACCCAGAAATCCCGCTTCGTAGGCTGTGTCTTCAGTACAAAGAAACCATACTGGGAGGAGGTCCTGGCTGTGAAACTACAACTTCACACTTTATATAATCAAAATACAGAAAATGAAGTCCTACACAAAAGCGATTCACTAGGCACCTGAATATATACAGTGTCCTAGATACCAAATGTTAAAATCATCACAGGAGTAGAAAAAGCATAAACAGAGTTTTTTGCCCAGATTACTCAGTAGGTACGTGATTGCATAAAATTTTACCCTATATGACCTGTTTTAAAATGATACAAAGAACTGGGTTCTCAAAAAATGTATTTCTTTAAATCAATGTTCTAAGTGTCCTACATTTTTTTACCAGAATTTGTAATCACCACACACACACACACACACCTCTTTTACTAATGTTTTAAAAGTTGTATTTCTAAAAAAGATGAAATTGCTCTCAAGTGGAATCAGGAAAATATATTCTGAAACAGATCATCTAGGAATCTAGAAAGAGATTGGAAATGACCAAACCACATGTTTTGAACTCATCAACAAAACTCTAGTTCCTGAAGAATCGCTTAGTATTAACATGATGGTGCCTTTCTGAAGGAGATCCAGGAAGGAGAACTAGTACCCCAATATTAAATTAGAAGTCATAATTTGCAAAGAAGGAGTTTTTTGAGGAAAAGCAGATGAGGAGCTTATAAAAGCTACTATCATGAGAATCCCCAGTTTTTCTTTCAGTTTACCTAGATATGTGTTTATGTGTATTCAAGCGTGTGTATACAGATGATGTTTTTTAAGACTGACTAGCATTCTCGTGTAAATATTCTCTAAATTGTCCTTGTTCAAGCCTAAATATTTACATAATCAGATTCTAGGCATAAGAGTTGACTAATGTTAAGTTGTCTTTGATTAAAACAGTCAAATATGATACAGAAAAACAAAGGATAGACTCAACAATAGACAGTAAAAGTTGAGGCTGGAATTAAATTGTGTGACGCCAATTATTGGATTTTATTGGACTTCTGTCCTCAGGCTGTGAATGACATAGGGATATTTGAAACTAAAGTTACTACCCACTCACTCACATCCCTTTCCCAAAGGATACTTCTGTGAATAATTAAATTACACTCTGGAACTCAGTGCTGATTCTTTGGAGTGTCTCCCAAATAAAGCTAAGATTTTTCCTTTTGGCTACTTCTAAAGTGAATCCGGTCATTCCTTGCTTTCTAGAAGCAACTGGCTTTAATTAGGAGAAAATTGTGGTTTTTGCAAACTAAACAGAACCCGATGCTATTTTTCCACAGTAAGGTTTAAACACCAGTCACAATCCAATAACAAACAATTGAAAATCGGAAGATTCTGTCCCACGTTGGCTTCACTGACACCAAACAACTGGTCTGACCGGATTTTTCCCACTAAGCTCCGTAACTTAAATAGTTATGTAAACATTGCTTTAGACTTGAGGGTTTTGTTTTTATTAATCCTAAGCAAACATGTATAAATGTGAACATAATTGTTCCTTCGAATCAGGATATTCCATTTTTTCTTTATTGCATTCCTTAAAAGTGGAATCCCTTGGAAACACAGCACCGCAAAGATAAAAGAGACCTTGGTGGTCATCTAATGTCACCAGCACGTTGGCCTCTATACCAAAGCCCAGCAAGTGCTGCTCCAGCCCCTGTGCGGACGCCTGTGGTGATGGGGGTGTCACTGCCCTGCCCAGCCCTGATGTGGGAGCTCCGCCTCCTGCCCGGTCAGGCTCTGCCCTGGGGGACTCTGCCCTCGGGAATTCCCTGTGCAAGCCGCATCCTTTTCCATATGATGCTCCTTCCTTTAATTCAAGTTTCTACTGAAAAAAAATGTGAGTGTGAGGAGGTTTGTACTTCCGTCGCTCCTCTGCTACAGGTGACTGTTTATCTTACTTTCCAGAACCTCTTCATCCAAATGTTTGCACCAGCATCAGATACCCAAAGAGAAAACATTTGGGGCTGCCCTGCCCTTTGCTTTCCTACAGGTGCCCCTTCCAGCAAGAATCAACAGGGACAATACCACCTGTCCTTGCGATGGGCTCTCTGGGTGGGGGAGGGCAGATTTAGGGTTTACCAGGTTTCAGAGATTTGGTAGGCATTTGGTGTGATTTTTTTCTTTTTCATGTCCCTTGATGCCGTGTGTGTGTGTGTGTATTTCATTACAGCCCTCTCTTGTCTCTTGACCTTATTTTCACCTTTACAGTCTTTTCTCTTTGTTTAAATCCTTTCTTACTGAGACAAAATTCACTTAACAAAATTGGCCATTTAAAAGGAACGATTGCTGGCACCCTGTTGTGCAACCACCACCTCTGCCCGGCCCCAGATATTTCCATCCCCTCCAGATAATCTATCCTTGACACCCAGTTTTCATAACTGCCTTCCTCTGGTCCTCTTACTTTGATCACTTAAAAGTCTTTCTTTAAAAAATTAATGTATAGGATTATCCAACAATTTCCAAAGCCAGAGATCTAGGAGACATTTCTAAGCAGCCCTTCCCCAGTGGTCTAATTATTTGAACATATTCAGTGACTTAAACAAAGTACAATGGTTACAGCATGAATAAAATGCTATGCTTGTATTTCAGGTTGCCCACAATTAACTAAGAGAATGCATATCTGTTCCCAGCTTGTGAATGTGACCCTGACGGGACCATATCCGGCGGCATTTGTGTGAGCCAGTCTGATCCTGCCCTGGGGTCTGTGGCTGGCCAGTGCTTGTGTAAGGAGAATGTGGAGGGGGCCAAGTGCGACCAGTGCAAGCCCAACCATTACGGGCTGAGTGCCACCGACCCCGTGGGCTGTCAGCGTAAGTCAGCCGCGGCCGGGCATTTTAAAGCTTGGGGATGTATCTTTCAGCCCTATAGTTCAGTCACTGTAAATACGAGTCCTGCCAGCCTCTGGGGTTTTTTAACCTCCTGCAAAATTTTAGTGAACTTAGTGAAGAATTTCTTGCTGAAGTTATCATGAAGGACCGTCAGGGGGCGCTCACATTTCCCCGCTGGAGCAAACACATGGGAAAAAA
>JAQQAC010012171.1:3339621-3359185 GCA_029783875.1 Phataginus tricuspis | reverse complement strand
TGGCAGTGGGTTCCCTCTGCGGAGCTGCAATGCAGTACGAGCGTCACGCAGCCAGGCAGACAGTAAACTTGGCAGGGCAGGCTGCGCAATGTTCTTGTCCACATGTTTTGCTCAGCGTGAACTATTAAGGATGTTTACAAGAGTGAGGAAATAAAAATGAGAATAATTGTGTATGCTGTATTTTCAGCCTGCAATTGTAATCCCCTTGGGAGTCTGCCCACCTCGACCTGTGATGTGGATACAGGCCAGTGTTTGTGCCAGTCGTTTGCCACCGGACCACACTGTGAAGAATGCATCGTACGTATCTGCCTATGATTTCCCTTTCATGTAGCAATGCACATTTCTCCTGCATTGCTTAGAAGAGCACTGGTCTTGTTAATTGCTTTCCATGTCCTATTGTATTTGAGTACTTCTGTGGTAGAAGTATTTACACTACAGAAATCAGCAAACACTGTAAGGCATTAAACATTTACCAGCATGCCAACATTTACCGGATTGGACTGGACTGACTCAGGCACTAGCTTTCTCCATTGTTCTCCTCAAAGTGCCGAGCAATAGACTCTAGGAGCATTTATCCACCCCCTTTTCTTAGCCCACCAGACCACGGGGCCCTTCCTTCTATCTCTTGCACGTAGTCTCTGTGCCGTCCCTACCACTCCTGGCCTAAAAATATTTCGGACAAGCTCATTAAAATTAGTGAATGAAAACAGGTTTAAATGTATTGTAGATTCCTGTGGGAAATAAACTCTTGGGTTTTTCAGACTCCCTTAAACATATGAGCATGCATGTCTAAAATTAGTAAAATAAAATATTTTTTTTTACTCCACAAGAAATGTGTCAGACATGAGGGATTTTAAACCCTACTTTTCTCTTTGTTCTCCTGGCTTGGCAGCCTACCCTGACATTTTAGAAAGAAAAAACAAAAACTTAACCTAATAAAAGAACAGTGACCTTGATGTGTCTGAAGAAATGTAGCTGATAAATAAGAAACATCTGCCTATTACAACATAGTTTTGTGCTAATATTTTAAGTCATTTTACTAAAACCATATGAGGATGGGGTAGAGGACGTGGGGAAAGAAAGCAAGGAAGCAAATAGGGAAGGAACTCCATGTAAGACAGAGCAGGGGATCTATCGCCATCCGTGTGGGAAGGGGAACCGCACCAAGCTCAGTGACCACACGTGGGCGACACAGCGGGTGTGGGGCTGGTTAACAGGACCAGGACGCCACGCCAGGCCATCCAGGCGGGCCTTAGACTCAGGCTGGCTTTTCTCACTGGCAGATTGACTGCCGACTGTGCCGTTAACTCGCTTGTGTCTACGGGAACAAACTAACCAAGCAGGGGTCACCCCACGGAGACTTGTCCTCTGTGGCTGAGCCCATGATTCAGCTGGACACCCCCACGTCTGCATCGCTCGGATGGTGCCCTGGACCCAGGCTGCGGTGGCCAACAGGACAGCACGCCTGCTGAGAGGGAGTTCTCACAGCCACTCTCTGAGGGAGGCAGTTCATCTCACACTGCTTTTGCCTAACCTGAAATTTGGTTTTGGGAAAATACCGAAAGTCCTCTGCTACATTTTGTAACAAATTGTGTCAACTTTTAATGTTTAAAATAAATCTTCTTGAGTAAAATTGGATATAAAATTTTACCAAGGTAACAAAAAAAGTACAGACTTAACAAATCCATTTCAAAGGAGGGTCCCATGCCTGTAAAGACCTTATTTTTATCTGAGCATGTTAAAATGAGATTCCAGGGGGAAGTACTTTTCTGAGCATTTTATACTGTGTTATCATATTTAAGAAATAGTTGTTTGTATCTCACCAGCTGTTTATATTGAATAAAGGTCAAGATGTTGCAATGAAGAAACAAGTCTTGAACAACAGAGTTGACTCTCATGCAGAGTTTGTTATGCCAAAAACAACTTATTTATTAAAAAAGCGATTCTGCTAAACTGTGATATTCATGTAAGATCTCAAGTTCAGCTTGATTGATCTTTTTACCGCGTTACATCTCAGTATTGTGTCAGTAAAACTCCCTAGGGCTTTCGTGGTGGGGAGAATCTATTGGTTTCACAAAGCAGTTGCAAAAAGGCTCGTTGAAGACATCCTCAGACTGGCATTAAACACCCCCAGCTTGAGGCCCAACTGGTTCTGTCCGAGGAACCCTATGCTTTCCATTGCGTTTCCACTTGAAACAACGCGTGGACACCTGCCTGGCCCCTTCATTTCAAGTCCTGGGAATAGGAGGTGTGTGTCCTTGAAGATGATTACAGAGTGCACAGGCAAGAAGGGCTTACTGTGGGACTTACTGCCCAGGCTGTGTGGCTATTTGACATGTGTCACCTGAAGTGCAGGGGTTTTATATCACGCATCAGAGCAGCACATACCTTCACAGCTGGAATCAACTGAGCATCTTCTCCTTGCAGGTTGGATACTGGGGACTGGAAAGTCATCCCCAGGGATGCACTCCCTGTGACTGTGATGTTGGAGGTGCTTATTCTACCATGTAAGTCAGTGAAATGAATGACCGAGTTCTATGGCAATCACCTTCACTCACATTTCCATGTAAGAGCACACTTTATTCTGACCCGGTCCTAGTCACGGGAAGGATTTTATTCCATGACAAGCAAAGTGTATTAAACAGAAATGATCTCAAGACATTAACTATAGCCCAACTGATTTATTTTACTTCAAACATTTCCAAGGGTGAGATAAACAGTTCTGCTGCCTGGGTATACAAAGCTTGCGAACATGTAGCTTGACTCACCTAAAACACCAACATTTTGCCACCCTGTGAAGAAAGGTCCTATGCTGTCCTTTTCCTCAGAGGAAAGAAGTGGCTACCTGGGTTTTAAGGATCTAGATTTGCTCTTCAAGACCAGATGTACAGTCCCATAGCCTCTCAACATCTTCCCCAGGACGACTGATCCATTCAAAGAATGAGTCAAACTCAGGGAATTTAGCCCAGCACCCCCATGCCTTCACTCCCACTCACCCCGTCGGGCACTGATGGTCCTGTTTCTCCTAGGTGCTCGCCTGAGGACGGGCAGTGTGCATGCCGCCCACACGTCACTGGCCTGGCTGCACAGAACCAGCCCCCGGCTACTTCTTTGCACCTTTGGATTTCTATCTCTACGAGGCAGAGGAGGCGACGCCACTCCAAGGACTTGCACCTTTGGTTTGTATTTCATTTACTTTCTGTAGAGACTTCACGGAATGTCAGTAAATACATATAGCATAACACTCAATATCATGGGTAAGGTACCTAGAAAATAATGGTTTTGCCCACAAATGCAGATCATCCATCTGCAGATTATGTAAATTTGGGTAGAGACTACATTTTGTTTTCCCTTATATCCCAGTTCTAGTACAAAGCCTGGCACATAGGAGTGAATTGGATTAGTCTGTGATGAAACGGACTTTACTTCTGCTCTTTCGGTGCACCAACCGGATGGCATGTGTCTGTTGAGCATCTGCGGCCTGTCTCCCCCGGGACACTATAAGTCCTGAGAGGGAAGACGTGTCCCGTTCTCCAGTGCCGCCCCGGCGCCTAGCACAGCTCCTGACACCTATGGGAACTCCATAACTCTCTGCTAAGGAATGAGTGAACAAGGCACACACAGAGCTGTGAGATGTGCTCTCTGGCTTCCTGAGGCTGATCTCAGATTAGCAGTGCTCACTAAAGTCACTGCTGTTCGCAGGAGTGTATGACTGCAAGTGTCACTTGGCACCCTGCTTCACTTTCTGCAAGTCACACTTCCTACAATATCTACAGTATCACAGTGGGAATTTTCCCTAAAAATATTTTTCTAAAATTTTCTTAGGTGAATGGACACACACACATATAAAAAGATTCGAGATCATACAAGCTAGACTCCCATGGCATTCTCTATCACATGACTCCAGCCATGACAGGAATGTGACAAAGGAAAGGTGACTTGAGGTGAAGGTCTTCAAGGAGAGAGAGCATGTGAAAGTCAATTCTGAAGACAGGATTTGGACAGAAAACAGAGAACTCATTCCAGGTCCCAGTGACTAGGTCATTTCCTGACATCTCTTCCTTATCTGGACACTGTTGTTGGAAGGGATGAAAATGCTCCTTAGGAGGCTTGGAATTTGCTCTTTGCTGCCTGGAATTGGGGCAGGGGGGAGAGGCTTTTGCTGTTACTGCTTAGACTGAAAACTGGTAAATGGAAATAAAACAATCCTGTTTGCTCATGGTTTTTCATATTGCATCTTTATGATGGTGATTAAAAAAGTATTTGGGGAAGGAATATTGGTATTTATATTTATATATTAGGCTACAACTGTTGTGAAATAATAAAAAATATAGATACTGCTCTCTGCCCCTGGTTCTGGCACAAAGCTCCTAAAAGCCTTGTGATTTCCTAAGTATAAGAACGTTAGGAGTATCTTTGGTTCTAATATTTGGTCTTTGACCCTCATCTTGACACAGAACTCCTAAAGCCCCTGGAATTTCCTCGGTGATGGGGAGACTTTTGGTGGGCTTAGGGACAGCTTCTAAAGGGGGGCTTGGGCACTAGAAAACAAAGACATTATTAGACGCTTGAAACTTTAAGCTCCTCCTGCCATCCTGTAGGAAGGGGAGCGGGACTGGGGACCGAGTTAATGACCATTTACACTTGTGTGATGGTCCTCCGTAAAAATCCCCAAAATACAGGGCTCAGAGGGCCTCCAGGTTGGTGAAAATATCCATGTTCCGGGAGGGTGGTGCGCCCCAGCTCTGTGGGCCCAGAGGCTCCTGCATCCGGGACCCTCCAGGTCCTCACCCCTATGCATCTGTCTCTTCATCTGGCTATTTATCCATATCTTCATCGTATCCTTTGTTATGTAATAACCCTCTGAGCCTGTTATGTTCCCCTGAGCTCTGTGAGCCATTGTAGCAGGTCACCAATCTCATCTAACGGGTATTGATGTGTGCTGCTGGTATTAATCAAACTTCCGTTTTCTTAATGCTCTGTGCTTTGTGCTTTATGTACACTATCCCATTTAATTTTCCAAATAACCTAAATATGAACATCTTTAATTTTCAGATGAGGGGAGACATTAGAGAGGCTAAGCAGCTCGCTCCAAGTCACATGGCTGGTGGGCAGCGGGCCCTGGATTGAAACCCAGGGACACTGAGTGTCAAAACTCATGCTGTTTAACCATCAATATGTTGCCCACCGATGTGCATAACGCTGAGCTCCAGGCTATGGGTGGCATAGAAATGGATTAGTTAGGGTCTCTGCCCTCCAGGAGTTCCTAACTACAGCTAATACATTCACACAGATAGCTAAGGATGAGGGCAGTGCCATATGACAAGGAGAGTCAATAAGTGCGTTAGCATTTCGGAGCCAGGAGTGATCCTTTATGGGTGAGCTTACCACACAGTAGAAAAGTTCGGCCTCAGACTTGAAAGCAATAAAGATTTCAGCTGGTAGACTAGGTAAGAAGATAATCTACCCAGAAAAGTTAAAAGTAATGGCTCAGGAGAAACCAGGCAGGTGTATTCACAGGTAGAACTGGAAGCTGATATAGGGAAAACGTATTGGAAAAGAATGTCAGATTCTCCTACTAAAGAGGCTAAATTCCATTCTCTGGGCCATGAGAACTCACTGAAGTTTTCTGAGCAAGGGAATGACATGACGAAGTATATCCTCAGTGTTCTTGTCAACGCCAACTAGCAGAGTGAGGCCTGGGCTGAAGGGAGAGCAGACCGCAATAGTCTACACAGGAATAAAGAGGAGTCTAGGTTAAGAAAGAGCAGAGAGAAGAAAAAGGATGGAATGGAGATAAGAAAGGATGTGAATCCAGGACTGCAACTTATATATAATTATTTTAATTGTAATTATTCAAATAGTTTTCAATTTTGAAAATTGAAATTGGAAATAATAATGACAATTAACTTTCTTGATGGGTCTTCAAAAGATATTTATTCATTCATTCATTCATTTATTTATCTATCTGTCTTAGTCTGTTCAGGCTGCTATAACAAAAATACTATAGACTGGTTGGCATATAAACAACATAAATTTATTTCTCACAGTTCTGGAAGCTAGAAAGTCTAAGATCAAGGCTCAGCAGACCTGGTGTCTGGTAAGAGCTCACTTCCTAAGCATAGTCTTTTCTCTGTGACCTCAAGGGGAAAGGCAAAAAAGCTCTCTGGAGTTTCTCTCATAAGACACTAATCCCAGTCATGGAGACTGCCTTCATGGTCTCATCACCTCCCAAAGCCCTACCTTTAAATACCATCACACTGGGGGTTAGGTTGCAACAGATGAATTTTGCATGGACGCATTCAGTCCATGGCAACATCCTTGCTCCTCAAAATGTGGTCTGTAGACTGACAACATTGGAATCACCTGTGAGGTCATTAGACTTGGATATCCCAGGCTCCACCCCAGACCTATTGAATCAGGTCTGCATGTGAACAAGATCCCCAGGTGAGTCCTATGCTGTCTGGGAGGCACTGGCTTGTTTTTCTAGAAACTGCCTGGGTCATAAAAGTTAATACTGATTGAATTTAGCATAGTATAGAATTTAACATAACATAGTATAAAGTTAATTTCATAATATGTTTTCTGTGCAAAGTTAGTAAAACAGTTTATAATTGTGTTTTACAAGATGAACACAATTGGTGAGAAAAATAAAAGAGGACAAATAAATGCAATCCAGTTGGCCTGTGCCAGGGGTCCTCACCACAGAGAGGCGGGGCAGCTGGTCAGAGAGCATGGCTAGGAGTCTGAGTCGTAAACACTAGAGTAAGAGTCCCTGCAGCAGGCCACAGCTGCCCTTCAGGGCTGCCTGCTCATGAGGGACAACCAGTGCAGCTGTGATATTAAAAACCGTGTTTGTAAAACTAACAGTGAAACAACCAAGCAAACCAATGTCTGGGGTACAATGAAAACTTGGAAATCAGCAATCAGAGAGTCTGGATGTGGGGAAGTTGGGGTCCTATGGCCAGGATCCTCATTGAACTTAAACCACCTGATGATGTAACTGGCCTGTTGCTAGGCTACCGCTTCCACACCTTTAGGCAATAAGCTATTATTGCACTATATAGAGTTCGGCCCAGGGCTCTGCATGGAGGCAGAGATGCTGGTGCTCGACCTACCGCTGGGAGAACAAGCCGGGTAATAAACCCTTTCACCCCAAAGAATGTTCTGCTGTCAACTTCTTTGGTCATATTGAATCCATAGCGAACTTGCCCGGGGCTGAAACCCACTGGCAAGACACTGGGTCAGCAGCTGAATGACTAAATAGATGGTATAAAAGAAGTCCACAAAAACCAGGATTATTAAGGAAACTGGAGTTGTGTGAATGCAGTTTCTCTGCTTTCGTGGGGCTGGAGGAATTTGGCTCTCCGGCAATAACCTCTCCTGGGAACTGATAAGGCCAGATCCTCAAACTGTGAGAAACTGAGAGGAATTGGTCTGGAGAGTGTCAAAACTGACAATATTTAATATATCTTTGAATCTCTATACTATGCCTATTGTTGATTTTCTACAGATTTCTTGTTTAAAGTTCACGTCAAAACACAGCATTTGTACTTTGTTTTGAACACCATAATGCCAGCAGATGAGAATAAGTGTTTTCCTAGTTTGGAATTTCACTAGTATAGCATCCTTTAAAAAGAAAACCCAACACGTGGTCTTAGGACAATCAAAAAACATTTACCTGAGTTGCAGAGAAATTAAAAAAATCATAAACTGCCTCCGTGGTTTTTCCTGCGGCTATTGTGAGTCATGACTACCTTTTCAATGATGGTATAATCTGAATGAACTGTGGTATAATTGGAGCCTTAACTGCGTTACTTCAACTGTCATTTCTTTTCTTTTCAAGATATTAGCCACAGCTTTGCCTACATGTGACGTATATTTCCAGCAACAAGGAAATGATTTCATCATTGACAAAGGCAACGTGATATTGAAGAGAAACCAGAAGCAGAGCGCACCTGCTGACCCACAGCTGGAGGTGAGTGGTTTCCTCATGGCCGTTGTCTGTCGCGCCACGACCCACCAGGGAGGCTCCTGAACCGTGCCTGGCCCGCGGAAGGGCTGAGTCACTGTCAGCACTTATCTCCAAGGAGAGAATGGAGGAACAGAGGAAGCAAGCCCAAGGTAACCAGAGCCTCTCTGGAAAACCTCAATAGCTTTATTTCTTTTCAAAATGAAAATCTCTGGAAAGCTGGATTCTGGAGAGTTGGAGAGTCAAGTAGTGTGAATTCACAATTTCTTGCCGTTTTCATAGGGAAAGATACAGTGCCCAGGAAGAGCTCTTCCCCTAATCAGCACAAAGGACCAGCTGATATCCCTGGGATGGTTCACGGCTAGTCTGGAGAAGGTGCATGCGCGCAATCCAAGATGTCTGTGATTGGTCAGGGCTGGTGTGAGTGCCGGGGAGGCCCCCTCCTAACGCCCTGCTTCCAGTGGCTTCAGGAGTCTTGAGGAGATCTGAGGACCTTACAGCCATCTAAGTGTTCCCCTCTCGGAACTGGAGCTGCCTTGGGCCCACTTGTTCATTCATCATTCATCGCACTGAGGTCTCTGTTGAGCGTTCCTGTGTGCAGATGCATGAATGTGCATGTTAGAAAAGCAAACGAAAGAAAGCAACACCATCTATCCTGTTCACAGACCTGACACCTAAACAGTTCCTCACATACAGGAGTTCTTTTGGATTTTCTATTCTGTTCCACTGGTCTGTGGGTCTGTTTTTGTGCCAATACCAAATTGTCTTGATTACTGTGGCTTTGTAGTAGAGCTTGAAGTCAGGGAGCGTAATTCCCCCTGTTTTATTCCTCCTTCTCAGGATTGCTTTGGCTATTCGGGATCTTTTGTGGTTCCATATGAATTTTAGAATTATTTGTTCCAGTTCATTGAAGAAAGCTGTTGGTATTTTGATAGGGATTGTGCTGATTCTGTAGATTGCTTTAGGTAGTATAGCCATTTTGACAATATTTATTCTACCTAGTCAAGAGCATGGGATGAATTTCTATTTGTTAATGTCCTCTTTAATTTCTCTTAGGAGTGTCTTGTGGTTTTCAGAGTATAGGTCTTTCACTTCCTTCGTTAGGTTTATTCCTAGGTATTTTATTCTTTTTGATGCAATTGTGAATGGAATTGTTTTTCTGATTTCTCTTTCTGTTAGTTCATCATTAGTGTATAGGAAAGCAACAGATTTCTGTGTGTTAATTTTGTATCCTGCAACTTTGCTGAATTCAGATATTAGTTCTAGTAGTTTTGGAGTGTAGTCTTTAGGGTTTTTTATGTACAGTATCATGTCGTCTGCAAATAGTGACAATTTGACTTCTTCTTTATCAATCTGGATGCCTTGTATTTCTTTGTTTTGTGTGATTGCAACTAGGACCTCCAGTACTATGTTGAATAACAGTGTAGAGAGTGGGCATCCCTGTCTTGTTCCCGATCTTAGATGAAAAGCTCTCAGCTTCTCGCTGTTAAGTATGATGTTAGCTGTGGATTTGTCATATATAGCCTTTATAATGTTGAGGTACTTGCCATCTATATGCATTTTGTTGAGAGTTTTAATCATGAATGGATGCTGAATTTTGTTGAATGCTTTTTCAGCATCTATGGAGATGATCATGTGGTTTTTGTTCTTCTTTTTGTTGATGTGGTGGATGATGTTGATGGATTTTCAAATGTTGTACCATCCTTGCATCCCTGGGATGAATCCCACTTGATCATGGTGTATGATCCTCTTGATGTATTTTTCAATTCTGTTTGCTAATATTTTGTTGAGTATTTTTGCATCTATGTTCATCAGGGATATAGGTCTGTAATTTTCTTTTTTGGTGAGGTCTTTGCCTGGTTTTGGTATTAGAGTGATGCTGGCTTCATAGAATGAGTTTGGAAGTATTCCCTCCTCTTCTATTTTTGGAAAACTTTAAGGAGAATGGGTGTTATTTCTTCTCTATATGTCTGGTAGAATTCAGAGGTGAATCCATATGGTCCGGGGGTTTTGTTTTGGGGTAGTTTTTTGATTACCGTTTCAATTTCACTGCTGGTGTTTGGTCTGTTTACTTTTTCTGTTTCTTGTTTGGTCAGTCTTGGAAGGTTGTATTTTTCTAAGAGGTTGTCCATTTCTTCTAGGTTTTTCAGCTTATTAGCAAATAGATTCTCATAATATTCTCTTATAATTCTTTGTATTTCTGTGGGGTCTGCCGTTATTTTTCCTTTCTCATTTCTGATTCTGTTTATGTGTGTAGATCTCTTTTTCTATTAATAAGTCTGGCTAGGTGTTTATCTATTTTGTTTATTTTTTCAAAGAACCAGCTCTTGGTTTCATTGATTTTTTCTATTGTTTTATTCTTCTCAATTTTATTTATTTCTTCTCTGATCTTTATTATGTCTCTCCTTCTGGTGACTTTGGGCCTCATTTGTTCTTCTTCTTCCAATTTCAGTAATTGTGTCTTTAGACTATTCATTTGGGAATGTTCTTCCTTCTTTAAATAGGCCTGGATTGCAATATACTTTCCTCTTAGAACTGCCTTTGCTGCGTCCCACAGAAGTTGTGGCTTTGTGTTATTGTTGTCATTAGTCTCCATATATTCTTTGATTTCTGTTTTGATTTGGTCGTTAACCCATTGATTCATTAGGAGAATGTTGTTAAGTCTCCATGTATTTGTGAGCCTTTCTGTTTTCTTTCTAAAATTCATTTCTAGTTTTATACCTTTGTGATCTGAGAAGTTGGTTGATAGAATTTCAATATTTTTTACTTTACTGAGGTTCTTTTTGTGGCCTAGCATGTGGTCTATTCTGGAAAATGTTCCATGTGCACTTGAGAAGAATCTGTATCCTGCTGCTTTTGGGCATAGACTTCTGTAGATGTCTGTTAGGTCCATCTGTTCTAGTGTGTTGTGCAGTGCCTCTGTGTCTTTACTTATTTTCTGTCTGGTTGATCTGCCCTTTGGAGTGAGTGGTATGTTGAAGTCACCTCAAATGAATGCATTGCTGTCTATTTCCTCCTTTAATTCTGTTAGTATTTGTTTCACATATGCTGGTGCTCCCATATTGGGTGCATATGTATTTATAATGGTTATATCCTCTTGTTGGATTGACCCCTTTATCATTATGTAATCTCCTTCTTTATCTCTTGCTACTTTCTTCATTTTGAGGTCTATTTTGTCTGATACAAGTACTGCAACACCTGCTTTTTTCTCCTTGTTGTTTGCATGAAATATCTTTTTCTATCCCTTCACTTTTAGTCTGTGTATATCTTTGGGTTTGATGAGTCTCTTGTAAGCAGCATATAGATGGGTCTTGCTTTTTTATCCAGTCTGTTACTCTATGTCTTTTGATTGGTGCATTCAGTCCATTTACATTTAGGGTGATTATTGATAGATATGTACTTATTGCCATTGCTGGCTTTAGATTTGTGGTTACCAAAGGTTCAAGGGTTGCTTCTTTACTATCTAACAATCTAACTTAACTTTCTTGTTAAGTTATTGTAAACACAGTTTGATGTTTCTTTATTTCTCTCCCTTCTTATTCTTCCTCCTCCATTCTTTATATACTAGGTGTTTTATTCTTTGCCTTTAGTTAGTATTTGGATGGTCTGCTTTCTTTGCTATGATTTTATTTTCTCTGGTGACTTCTTTTTAGCCTTAGGATTGCTTCCCTCTAGAGCAGTCCCTTTAAGATATCCTGTAGAGGTGGTTTATGGGAGGCAAATTCTCTCAGCTTTCACTTGTCTGGAAATTGTTTAATCCCTCCGTCATATTTAAATGATAATCATGCTGGATACAATATTCTTGGTTTGAGGCCCTTCTGTTTCATTACATTAAATATATCATGCCATTCTCTTCTGGCCTGTAAGGTTTCTGTTGAGAAGTCTGATGGGTTTTCCTTTGTAGATGATCTTTTTTCTCTCTCTAGCTGCCTTTAATACTCTGTCCTTATCTTTGATCTTTGCCATTTTAATTATTATGTGTCTTGGTGTGGTCTTTCTTGGGTCCATTGTGTTGGGAGATCTGTGGGCTTCCGTGAACTGCGAGACTATTTCCTTCCCCAGCATGGGGAAGTTTTCAGCAATTATTTCTTCAAAGACACTTTCTATCCCTTTTTCTCTCTCTTCTTCTTCTGGTACTCCTATAATGCGAATATCATTCCGTTTGGATTGGTCATACAGTTTTCTTAATATTCTTTCATTCCTAGAGATCCTTTTATCTCTCTGCCTTAGCTGCTCTATATTCCTGTTCTCTGATTTCTATTCCATTAACAGTCTCTTGCATCTCATCCAGTCTGCTGCTAAGCCCGTTGATGGCTTGTCTCATTTCTGCATTGTTTTTCCTGACTTCCCTCACTTCCTCCCTCAGCTCTTGTACATTTCTCTGTAGATCCATCAGCATGGTTATGACTTTTATTCTGAATTCTTTTTCAGGAAGGTTGTGCATTTCCATCCCTTCAGTCTCCCTCTCTGGGTTGTCTGAGTCTGGGTGAGCTTGGTCTGTACCATATTCCTCTGTCTTTTCATGGCGATAGAAGTGGTCACTGGTAGGCACCACGTATGTCAGCTGGGCTCTTTAAGACCACCTCACTGGGTGCCAAGTCCTCTCAGGTGCAGATGCAGGCTGTGCGCTGTCCTTTATATTCTGGTCTCTCTTTTAGGAATAGTTGTATTTGCTGTGTTTTCATAGATATATATGGTTTTGGGAGGAGATTTCCCCCGACCTGCTCATGCCACCATCTTCCCAGACTCCTGCACCAAAGGCGAAGCTTTTTACTTTCTTCCATACTCTCTTGACTTGTCAAACTTTTCTATTCTTTAATGTCATTCTAAGTAAAGAAATACTGCAAATTTAAATTATTAATGTGAATTATACTGCTTATTTTCGTATCATGCAATGCAAATTTTAACTGCAAATGTAAGAGCATTTACTCATACCTGTAATCACAGAAACCACACGATTTGTATTTCGTACCCATATGTGCCTTTGTATTTCATTCTTCCCGGAGCAATGGGTACAAAACTAAGTCAACTGTTTTTATTTGCCTCCATGGTATGTGGCCCCCCCATACTCTCTACCTTCAGCTTGCTGATGAGAAACTATGGGTCACCCTATCTTCCTCTTTCCTTGTACTCCTCATTTTCAGTGTGAGTAGTTGGCTAAAACAGAGAAGAAACCTGAATAGTATATTTCTTAGAGTGCCTTTAACTTTGTGCTTTCAAAGCAAGTTCTGGTTGGAACAGAAAACTTGGCCTCTCGGAGCAGTCCTCACCCCTGCTTACTTGCTCATGGATGTAACACACTACTGTGTACTCCCTTTGAGTCTCCCTGGACACCCATGCATAGGACATCCACCTGAAGCTCGTGCTCACGGGCATCATGTGTACGGTATACGAACGGGGCAGCAAGGAACCAGACACAGATTGTGCATATTCCTTGCGCTCGTGTGCATGCTCCATTGTGCCAAGAGACTTCACTTACAAAACAATTTGAAGATAAAATTAATTATTCCAAGATGGTGGCAGCAGAACATTAAACCAAAGCATCTAGCCTTCTGACCGTAGGAACCTATACACCTACATAGGTTGCATGCCCTGCCCACTTGCTTCTTACATGAAGTCGACCCCATGAAGACAGTTTCTCCAGGATTCTCATTGGTCACAATTCCTGGAAAACTGCAAAAGGAAATCAGCAGGAACAATCTGAAGCTTCCAGCTGCCGCAGTTGGTCCCAGGGCTGTAACTGATACCATCTTTCTCCTTCCCAGCCACTCATTCTAGATTCCCCTCACCCTCAGCTTCTTCTGGGTGGGAAGGGTCTGAGCACCTGGTTTCCATGCCTTTATCAGGTCACACATGTGGAAGCTCCAAAGTCGCCCCAGCGTATCACCCCAGTGCCACACATATCCTTCATGTCCCCATTATACATCAACAGCCCTTCCACTTATGATAAGCTTCCACTTGACATTTCTTAGGATAAGCACTCTTAACTTACAGGTCAAAGAATCGATGCCCCTTGCCAAGCAGATCCATTCCAAGTACGTATTCAGGAGTTGGAGGAAACAATGAGTGAGTGGTTCAGTAAACTCAGTGAGACCACTGTGAAAAGGACCTGGGCCAGGACTCCATTTACTGCCTTATCCTCATATGCCCCTTTTCTAAGAGGGGGACTGTGATGGCACACTGGGTACCTAGTTACCAGCATCAACTCACATCCTGTATCCCCTAGCCCATGAAAGATCTAGGTATTTCCCCTTTCCCAATAGACTTAGGGAAAAATCATATATCTTTGGGAAATAGGTGAGAGAATCACACTTGTTACGGTGTTGAAGAGTCTTCCTTCATGGGAACCTGGCCTGTTACTCAGCCACTGGGTTCTGGGTCTGAGAAGGGACTCAGATCTCGAAACTTGTCAAAGAATCATGTCTTTCCATTAGGACAGCAAACCTCAACTTTCTGCTGATTCATACTCAGTCACTTTTGATGATTATAGAAATTACATAGTACTTTTGTTGACTGTCTGTCTTGCTCCTATGAACACCATTTTTTGTTAATCATCTCCATAGAAGATTCCTGTAGGTTAAAACCCTCTGACCTCCTCTTTCAACCTTGTTGTCCATTATAATTGTATCCATCTTGCTTTTGAGAATTAAGTGCTACTCAGTCTTAATAGTCTGGGATCCTGTCCTCCACACTGACACTAAGGAGCTGTTTTGTAATGGTTTATCCTACCAGCCTAGAGAAGACACCCAGTATCAGCTTCTCAGTGATGCTGGGCTCCCCTCACCAGTTCATTCCTCCCTCTCTTGATAAATGGAGTGTCCTCCGGGCCTTACGGAATCTAGTCTGTTGGTGGGTTTCCTGGTCTTGCATCTTACACATTCTAGCATGCCTACTTTGAGCCTTGCATCCCTTCCCACACAGCCTGCTACTGCAGTCTACTTCATTTACTCGGGACACGACTTTGCCAAGCTTCCAAGAGCTACTCCAGCAACATGTTAGATCCATCTCTCGGGGCTCCTGGGCTTTGCCAGGCTGTTAAATCCTGTATCACCAGTGACCCCCCCCCCCCCCCAAAGACCAAGCCCTCCTCTAGTTTCATATTCTGTCGCTTTGGTCTGGCACCCTCGGGATCCATACCCAGCCGTTCCCTCCCAGTTGCCACTGCTACATGTTAACCAGGTCTCTCTCAGAGATCCAGGACCTTCCCAGTCAGATCATGCTGAAATCTGACCCTAAATACCAGGCAAGTGGCCAGGAGGGTAGTATGGACAGACCCTGAGGAAGGTCTGCATCATGTGAGGTGTCTGCACTGTCTTCAAATGTGGCAGGGCTGGAGTAGAGGGGTTCTATTTTCCATAGGGTGGTGGGTTACACCTACAGTCCAAGAGCACTCAGGAGAAGCTTGAGGTCCAGGTTTCCCATGTGCATCAGCCTTGTGTCAGGATCCCACTGCTTCCCTGTGAAGGGCCTGATCTTGGCATGGGTGGCTTACCTTGACCGAGAACTCAGCCTTCTCGGAAGTTCTGCAACTCTTACACTTACGTCTTGTTCCTGGTCATCAGCTCTTCCCGCCCTCTAGCTTAAAGAGATGAGAGTCTCTGTAAGCGTCTCCAAGGAGGCCCTCTGAGTCTCACACTTTGCTTTAAATTGGTGAGTGATTGCCCGGAACCTGTCGTCTTCCCTCAGCAAAGCATCTGTGGCATTCAACAGCTGCCACCCATTTCCACAGTCCTTATCACTATGGTTTCCCCCACCTCTCTCAAGGCCAAAATGATTGCTGAAGTCAGTGCCCCCCACTCCCCCTTTATGCTGTCCCAGTTCTCCACAGATAAGTTTCAGCAGCTACTCTACTGCTGCCTGCCGGAGACATCAATGCATGTTACACAGCGGGGTCCTCACTGCCAGCTGAACAGAAAATGACTCTCTTCCAGAACTGCACCTAAAAGTATGTAAATGCTCTGGTACAAACTGTTCAGGTCAGCAGCCCTAGAAACAGAGCCTAAGACTGGATTCAGGTGCAGTGGTTTATTAAGGAAGTGTCATTCAAGAAAACTCTAAGAGAGTGAGGGACATGAGATAGAAAAAAGGTAAGAGTAAGACGTGCTCTCAGGTAAACAGACCTTGGCTTGATTCACACAGGAGCTCAGCAGTTATCCAGGGCTGAGAGCTGGGTGAGGGGGAAGAAGAGGGTAACTGTGAGCCGTTAGAAGCCACGCACACAGCCACCGGGGGATGAGTGCACCAACCAGGTCAAGGGGATCCCAGAGGACCACCTACAGTGTCTACTGCAATTGTGAGAGTATTTCTTAAATGTTTGAAAAATGTTGCAGATAAGTGGGTTTACATATCCTCTGTCTATTGAAACCTAATCTGGCAGTATAGTTCTTATTTACATTTTGTCTAAACTCCTCTGTGGCAGGGACTCTGTCCTATTCATCTTTGCAGTCCTAACTCAGAGGCTGGTGTAGAATTGTTTCTAAGTAAATAAACATTTATCAAATGAAGAGCAGTTTGGGGTAGATCACAGAACAGTTTCGGGTAGATCACAGGTTGAACTCCAGGCTAAGTAATTTGGGCGTGATTGTGTTGGCAGCTGGAAAGAGTGAGATGCTTAGTGGCAGCAGGGTGTAGCATGTATTGAGCTGGGGAGAGAAGAGAGAGAACACCCAGGAGACTCTTGCGGCACCGCAGGCAAAACGTTAACAAGAGGCGGGATTCCGGAGTCCGTGAGGGTGACGAGGCTAACGCCGAAGTCATTAAAGAAGTGTTAACTCGTCCAGATGGCCCCGGCCTGACATCCTGTAAGAGACCATCAGGGATGCTAACCAATCAAATACATTAGGATTTTTGTCCTTTTATGCCCCCAAGCAGGTAGAAGAGCATTTTTCATGTTCACATGGAAGAAATATCTAAAAAATAAATCCGCGTGGGTTTTCTAATTGTTATGCACAATTAGGCAAAATCCAAGAAGAAAGCATGGGGATATTTTCTTTCCCTCCGTATTTTGACCAGAATCCCACAGTCACATCTGAGAAGACCCAAGGTCATCAGTGTGGAATTTGCTGTGTTCCTTAGCACATAGGCACTTAAAATTGAAGTGGTTTCCCGTGACACTGTTTTGTACTCAGCCATTCTACACAGTAACATATGTTCTAAAGCTGCAGATGCAGTACGTTATTCTCAGCTGTATTCTGGACTGTATCCTGGTTGGAATAATTTATCTGTGACTCAGGTGGACCATAAAAGCATCGGGAAAGGTGGGGGGTTTTCTGAACTCTTCCAGGCCTTGACTCTAAGCAAAGCTAATACACATTCCTCTCCGATTTTAGGGCTCGGTGACTTTTGGCCAGGTGCCTGCTGTTCACATTGTTTTCCCAGAGCTGGTTCCTGGGACCCCTGTTACGTGGACTGGGCCTGGATTTGCTAAGGTCCCTCCTGGGGCTGGCTTGAGATTTGCTGCCAACGACATTCCCTTTCCCATGGACTTCGCCGTTGCCGTTGGCTATGAAATTCAGGTACCCTTTAATTCCAGCTTTTCCAGTGTTAAAAAGCTGAATGAACTATACTCTTGAACTCAGTGTTTCCATTCCAGTCTTGCCAGATAGGCTCTTCATAAATGATGTGCAAGACATTAAAACTTCTGGAGAGCATTATAAATCAAAGGGTTTCCTGACTGAAGAAACACAGTGAGCCATACGCACACATGGCTTATTCCATGGAGAGAAGCTAGAGTTGGAGTTATATATTTAAGGTACTAGGTCTAAGGAAGTGGTGATGGAATGTTTATATAAGAACAATAAATAACTAAAATAACACAAATCCTGCCCTCCTGGGATTTTTTTTCTAAAAATGTAATAAACTAATGTATGCACAGAGATTCAGACTGAACAGGATGCAGAAAGGCATTTATTTGCATGTGGGTTCGACCCTTAAACAAGAGAAATATTCAAATAAGCCTGCTCCTCTCACTTCCTCCAGTCTGACTGTCCCTTCTCCCCAACTTTTGAGAAATACCTGAGACAAGATAAACCAAATTAGAAAAACACTTGATCTAGAACAGTGGTTCACCCCCTTTTCTTTGGTAACCTGAAACCCTATGAAAAATATTTTATATGCCTTGTGGGGTGGTCTCAGAGCCCCCAGAATTCTTCTAGGGACCATGTTCTCCAAGCGCTCACTGTGGGTTGTATGACCAGAGCTGCTAATCCACTTTAAAACTATCGTTATGACATAATCCTCTATTTCTCACTTACGAATGAAAGCTAAGGGACTTCAGTAAACTTTGACCTGGTGAGTATGACAGCAAAGTCATTAAATATACATATATATAAATTTTTCCATAGAGAAGACACTTCTCTGACAGCTTTAAAAAGCCTTTCCCAAACTGTGAAGGTTCCAGACTATAGTTACTTAGCATATACTATAAATAAACATCTCTATGTTTATATACATACAAATATACTTAGTAATATAATTATTATTTATATACCAATATATTTATATAATAACTTCTATGTAATAATAAGAAAAAAGCATATATCCTTCCGTGAAGGATTTCAAATTTTTATTTTTGTCCTGTGATCCAGGGACATGAACTAATCAACCTTTTGGGAAAACAGAGGTTAAAGATTAGACCTGTTGGGAGTGCCAGGGTTTTTCCAGGCCCATGAACTAAAGTTATGCCCAGAAACAGTGTTCTTTTTACCTGGATCACAGTTCAGACACGAGAAAGTTGGGCCCGAGAGTGAACCTCTACAACTACTTTCAACTCCAAACTTGTATTTCGTGAGTGGGCGATGGGCTGCAAATTGGATTCCACGCACTAAGCACTGGGTGTATGCTTGTGCATGCATCCTCACAGTGACATGCTTCTATGTCATGCATCTAGTCGGCAGCTGACTGGTCTGCCCAGATCATGGTTAATCCGCCTGGAGGGAGCAAGCACTGTACACGCAAGACCCAGCAGCCAAGGCCTCAGTCGTTTGCTTTACCAGCAGCTTCCAGGTATGCTGGGGACCTGTCCTCAAACACTGGCACTTTCTTTTAGAATTTCATTCATCTACTAATAACTGGTATCCAGAAGCTAAGTGGGAGAAAAGGTGTAAAAAAGAGACTCTAACATTTATTGTGCCCTGTGTGCTGCATTATCCTTTGCATTTATACCACACTTCATCTTCCCAGCAACTCAGCGAGGTGGATTTTGTCTGCATCAGATGGGGAATCGAGAACAATACTTAGATGACTTGCCCAAGTCTCATAGCTAATGTGCAGCGGAACCAGGATTCCAGCCCAAACATCCTACTCTAAGACTTGACTGTCCCTTCCCCGTCCCCCAGATGGCCTTGATATGTGAAATGTTACAAGGATAAGAGTAAAATATTCAGCTCGAGTTATCTCAACAGCTGACAGTCTATGAGGTAAAAAACTCTCCGAATTTTGAGGCCACTAATTTTGTATCAGAGACTTGTGGCAAATAAAACAAACCTTGCCAATCCTTAGCATGGCAGATAGGATAAGAACATTGGTGCCATGGCAACCCACGGACAATAGTTTCTGAGGCTTTGCTGTTGGTGCGATCCCATGGAAGGGCCC
>JAQQAC010012171.1:3186917-3339121 GCA_029783875.1 Phataginus tricuspis | reverse complement strand
GCATCATGGTTACTATGGGAATCCTTCCTCGGGACAGTCCTGTCATCCTTGCCCATGTCCAGTCATTAATGATCCCTCAAGCGATCGATATTTTGCCAGTTCCTGTTATCAGAATCCCTGGAGCTCAGAGGTAATCTGCAATTGTCTTCAGGGTTATGCAGGTATGCAGTGCAGTTCATGGTGGTTTTTATCTTCTGTCCCACACTGCTGTTTGACAAGCAGTCATGTGTTTGTAATTTATGTGCCTTGGACAAAATGAGTGGTGCAGAATATAAGGTGATGGTAAGAAGACACAGTTGGGTAAATTGCTGCTTTACTGAACAAAGAATTTGAATGATTCAAAAACCAGTGACAAAAACTCATTCCAGTGAACTATCATTGTTTTTAAATAATGTTCTGGGAAACCAACTGATCAAATGAGTTCAAACCAAATTAATTTCTTTAAAATCATCACGTTAAGTAAGATAGGTATGTGATTAAGTAACATATATCTTATATATATCACATATATCATAAGCACTTGAACACTAAAAAATTTTAACCATAAAATGGTTTCTTTGTATAATTCCAAGCAAGCAATTTGACTGATATTTCACAGATATAACTTACTTTTTCAGGTATCTTGAAGAACTGATTTTGGCACTGTATAGATACTGCATAAGTCAGTTCAATATTTGTATCTGTCACTCAATCAAAAAATTTATTTTGAAGAATTTAAGCACAAGTGTAAATAATTCAAACAACGAAAAAACTTATGAGGTCTACTTGATTTAATCATACTTAGAAAATATGGCACTATTATTTTCTTCAATGACAATTACTATCATGATAATAAATTGGTTGGCTAAGTTTTGTTACCTATAAGGTTACGCGTGTCTCTAGTTGATTCATACCTCTTCCCTCTTCTTCATGTACATTTTGGGTTGGCTGGTCAGTTTTTTAAGAACTGAGCCCATGATTGGGCTATGAGAGCATTTCTAAATGGGATGAACCAAAATGCAGAGGGTGGACCCACAGTTTGGGCACCTAAACGTCTGCAATTGCCTCATGGTTGGAAGGGTAAAGAGTGTAGAGAGGATGGTTCCTCCATACAGTGCTTAATAAAAATGCACTCAAGGGCTCCTATGTGAAGAAAACCACCCTCAGCCTTCTTTACTTCTAGGCACATACCTCAGTCTTCTGCTCTCTACCTGTAGGACCGGGCAAGGGTTCTGGTGCCCAGAGAGAACAGGGCCTGAGATTAGCATGGGTCTTGGTGCACGCTAGGGTGATGCTGGCTACCTAAGGATTCGGGAGTCCTGTGCTCACAACCCCGCTCTCAGGTTTTTTAAAGAAGACCAGAATACATTCTTCACAAAGGACTTTTTAGCTCTGAATAATCATTTTTGTCTCTAAATGGATAATAAGTTTAAATGAATGATTTTTTTAAATTCAGTACACTTTTCCTTATTCATCCCAATGCATGGCCTCTCATCCCTGAAAGAGCCCAGTTATTCTCTATTTTTATCAGTCTCCATCCCCCTCTCCCCACCACACACACCCCCCTTCCATCTCATTCCCTTTTGATCGCCCCTTCCCTCAGGTAAGCAGTGTGGAGAATGCTCTGCCTGTTTCTATGGAAATCCACGAACTCCAGGAGCACCTTGCCAGCCGTGTGCCTGCAACAATAACATCGATGTAACGGACCCAGAGGCCTGCAGCCAGGTCACTGGGGAGCGCCTTAGATGTCTGCACAACACCCAGGGGCCCTGCTGCCAGCTCTGCAGGCCAGGTTACTTCGGATCAGCCATCAGTCAGACCTGCAGGAGTAAGTCTGCAAGGCGTCCCAGCAGAAATGTGGCAGTGGAGTGGCAGCTCGTAACTGTGGTGGCAGTTAGGCCAGTAGTGCCAGCACCTGCTGGGTGACGGGCTGTTGCCCTGGACTCTTCAGCAGAAGGGATTGTAGCGCCACCATAGGTGTGTCAGGTGCAGTGTCAGTGCGCTCACTGGGGTCTGGTTTGCATTATGTGACCGCTGCCTTCAGCACTGCCCTCGTACACTGGGACCATGGCTTCTCAGAGTGTGGTCCACAGTGCACTGGGCCAGCTTCACCTGGGCACACGGGTGGGGTAGTGACAGGCAGAATCCTGGGCTGTCCTCTAAGTTGAATCTTGGGGATTGAGGCCCAGGAATCTTTGGTGAATGGCATGGGAAGAAAATGAGGTTTTCAGTCGTCCTAACTGTGAACTCTTGGAACTTAGTAAGCAGAACCATATGAAATTGCCATTTGTGGGGGATCAAAAACAGTTGAATGGGTTCAACCTGCTTAGATTCTTTGATAAAGTCTGCATTATTTTAAGCTATTTCTTCCTTGAACCCTTTGAAGACGTGATACAATCATATCTAAAAATCAGTTCGTATGGCTTGTTGAAAGCCGGTGTTATCACTGAATTTACCTCCAACAGTGGCTGTTATCCCAGGGTGCTCCTGCCACCCTTCTGGCGTGAATCCCGCTGAGTGTCCCCCTGGGCGGGGAGCTTGCCTCTGTGACCCTGACACTGGCACATGCCCTTGTCTGCCCAACATCACAGGTCAGGCCTGTGACCACTGTGCTGATGGGTACTGGAATCTCGTCCCTGGCAGAGGATGTCAGCCATGTGACTGTGACCCCAGGACTTCTCGCAGTAACCTCTGTGACCAGGCAAGATACTTTAAACTTACTAGCATGCCGAGAGTGAGAAGTGAAGGGGAGACGTGGTTTCCAAATACGTAAAGAACCATTTCTTTACCTACTGTTGTTAATTAGTGCCTTTAGACAGGACTGGCCTTATATGGGGATAGAGACTGCATTTATCGAGGAATGGAAAGCACCAGAGAGAATGAGGGTCTCAAAGTTAAGTCTCCTTCAGTTTTCTCCAGGCCTCTCTGTAACTGCAGAAGTCAGAACTCATGCACAGTGAAACAGACAATCTTGTCTTTCGCTACTTCATATGTATAATAATAGGGAAGCCCCAAGAAACTGACCATCAGTCGGGATTGATTGCTAATGAGAAGAAAAATTAATAGGTGCCTTCAGAACCCTCCATTCCATTCTTCAAATCAAGCTGTCATCCCCTATGGCTCACCAACTGCCTCACATATGGGTAAAATAGGAAGTCTTTACTACCAGACCAGCATCAGTTGTTCCTAAAGAAAGCAGGCTAGTACACTAGAAGCAGATCTTCTTAATATACGCTGCCTAACCACACATATGATTTTCAGTCAAGGAAACAATGAGAGCAGAATTTTTTAAAGAATATTATCTATTTATAAAAAAAGCTATTAACATCGTGATTGGATGTTTTCGGTTTAGTATATCCTTTGAAACACTTTCATGTTAGTGGAGATGGGGGGAAAGGGTGAAACAATAACAAATTTTAGAATCAAACCCACAATACAAGATTTAATTGGAATTAAAATGCTAATGTAAGAAGCTTTCAACTAATGTAAAGTAAAAGAGCCTTTCAACTCTTTTAAACTGAGTCCAACTAACGTGTATGTCTCACCTCCAATTTCAACTCCACTGTTCAACTTTTTTAAAGTCAAATTTTATACTTGTATAAAATTCTTATATAGAGAGTGTTTGCCCTTCTCTTTTCAACCTTCTCCAGTCCATACCCACACAAACACATACCGTGACCTCCTTTTCCTTAATATATTTCTACTTTAAGATAGACTTAGAATATAGAAGAGTTGTAAAGATAGTGCAGAGAAAAGGTTCCCCACACCCAGTTCCCTCCATTTCCTAGCATCTTACATTAGTATGGTACATTCGTCACAATTGATGAACCAATATTGATACATTATCATTAACTAATGTCCGTCATTTATTCAGATTTCCTTAGTTTTTTACCTGGTGTCCTTTCTCTTTTCCAAGACCCCATCTAGAACAGCACATTACATTCAGTCATTGTGCCTTCTTGGGCTCCTCTTGGTTGTGGACAGTTCCTCATACTTTCCTTATTTTTGACTTCAACAGTTTTGAAGAATATTTTATAAAATCCCCCTCCATTCAAATGTATCTGGTATCTTTCTCATGATTAGCCTCGGATAAGAACACCACAGGGGTAAATGCTGCTCTCAGCACATCACATCAAGGGTGCGCACCGGTCACACAACTTGGCACTGCCAACCTGGATCTGGGTCACCCGACTGAAGTCGTGTTTGTCACGTTTCTATACCGTCAAGTCCCTCTTCTCCCCTCTTCCCATGCTATGCTCTTCAGTTATGCTCTCCACCCTTGAGGGCAGAGGATCTCCATGCGTTACTTGGAATTCTTCTGCTCTGGAGATTTGTCCACTGTCCCCCTTTCTTCTCTTATTCAGTCATTTAAAAAATAATAATAACCATAGGGAATCACAGATATTTATACTGTACTTTGAGTTACAATCCCGTACAACTTTATTTGGTTATTGATGTTGTTCCAGCTCTGGTCGTTGGGAGCTCTTTCAGTTGGCTTCCGAACTCCAGTGACATACCCCAGTATTGTCGGGTTTGGTTTTCTTTAAGTACTTCCTTACCTCTGCACTACAAGATACTCTTAGTTCATCTTGTGTATTTCCTGCCCCTGTCCTGGAATGAGCCGCTTCCCTAAGGAGTGCTGGTTGCTTTCACTGGAGAATGGGATCTAGGCACTAGATGGCCTCGCCTGTTCTGTGGGCTCCCTTCCACTCTGCACACATGCAGCCACGAGCCATGGAGCAAACTGGGAGATTTCCATGTGACTGCTTGGCTTTCTAATTCATGAGGAATTCCTGATGTTCATGACATCATTGTCTTGCATGCTTCTTAGACCTTCTGGGAAGCCTGTTTCTAGCAGCACTCAGCAAAGGCTACAGTTCAGTCACAGAAGCTAAGGGAAGCCTATGAAGCTGAAAATCTGATGGCACTGGTTTAACCAATAGCCCCTATGACAAGGGTATTTGAGGTTGCCTGGTTACAGGGGGTTCCTTAGGAATGGTTGTTCTTTATAATCAGGAAACACTTTCATTGGAATATAGAGGAGACATGTGGACATCAGATTCCCAGCTGTTTAAACAACTACAGATAAATGTCTCTCTGTCAGCCAGTAGGTGACCCCTAGTGCACTCTTACAGAGAGATTCAAACGTGCTGCCCATTATTTTCATTAACAGGGTAGAAGGAGTTGGAAAAACAAGCCTATCAGATCTGCAGATATTGCAGTCGTAAGCTAATGTGATAAAGACAGAATAAGAGACAAGATGTCCTAACAGGCTGTCTTGTTGGCTAGAAACAAGAAGATGAAATGTTGACAAGGTGAAAGTGAAGTTTTGCAATTGGGTTTTAAAAACCCACTGCATAAATACAGGATGAAAGTAATAACTTGGCACCAGCTCGTGTGAAAAACATCTGAGGATTTTCACTGCATGCTTCAAGCGAGCCAGCAGTGTGGCCAGGCTGCCAGAGCAGCGATGCCCATTCAGGCTGGAGTAATGGGAAAGCCATGTCCAAGTTCAGGGCGGTCGTTTATCCCTTTGTCCTCCATACTGGTCAGACAGCTCCAGGAGTTTCGTTGTCATTTGTGGGTACCACATTTTAAACATTATATTGACAAACTAGTATGCACCCAAAGGAAGACAGTCAGGGTAGTGGATAGAACCATGCTGTTCTGTGATGAAGGCTCGAAGGATTTAGGGGTGGCCGGCCTGAAGAAGAGAAGCAAGCACAAGTTGAGAATGGCCATCCTAATTGGGAAGAGGACTGGAAGAGAGAAGAGGGGGGCTGCGAGGAGCAGATTCTGCATCACTGTAACAAAGTATTGCCAACAATCAGACAACCAGCAGTATGACAGCCCTCCAGAGCAACAAGCTCCCCACAACTTGCTTTATTTCATCAGAAGCTAGTGGGAACTAAAGATTAGAGCAGAAGCTTGGTGTATCCAGTCAGTTTATAAATCCACTTACTTATAGAGTTATTGTTTAAGCAGATTTGGCCAAGTATAACCTAAGACCACAGCAATAATTATTTGCTTCTACATTTTTCTCCCATAATATCCCGACCCCCTGGGTTTTCAAAAAAGCTGGTCAAGAATCCAGTTGGGAGGATACAGGAAAGTTCCTTCCTATCCCAAAAAACACTGTGAAATAACTGTCATTAAATTATTTAGCACCAAGTACAAAAAATGTTGTTTTGTTAAGAAAAACACTAGCCCAGTCGGGAGAAACTCTGTTGTACATTCCATAATGGAAACGTCGTTTGCCAAATTAATTGATGAAAGTTAGTCCAGGTCTTTGGCCCTCTCTGTTGTGGGAGAACTCCCATAACTGAAGAGGAAAAGAATGTAGCCCATTTCCCATTATGTGTTTTGTTTTCATTTACATCTGTGTATGTTTCCCAGTTTGGGGCCACCTGTCCTTGAACAGCTGGAAGCAGGCTGTATACTCCAGAGCCCTAAGCCAGAGCACATGAGCTCCTGATCCTTGGTGTTGGTGGGGTGGCTGCTGGCCCTGGGAACCACCCTCCCTCTGCCTTGGCACAGCTGTATGTTCTAAGATACTGGAGGGAAGACTGTTTGGTATTAAAATGCATTTTTTTTAGACCATAAAGCTTGTCAGTTCCTCACCCACGACTGTTCTCAGCTTACAGGCCAGTGTCCGTGTAAATTAGGCCATGATGGGAAACGCCGGAGTGAGTGCAACGAAAATTATTACAGTGACCCGCTGGGACGATGCCTTCGTAAGTACTGGTAATTCTAAAATCATGCCTACAGCCAATCTGGTCCTACCACAGGCATACTATGCACCAACTGAACTTTAAATTCCTTTATTTGGTAGAAAATTCACCAAGTTTAATTCTAGTTATAAAATAGCATTTTTTGTAGCACTATAAAAAAGGTTTTTTTTCTCCAATATTAAAACTTTAGTCTATACTAAATGTTAGCCTATACTAAAATTCCTCAAGTCATTAAAATACAACAGACCTGAGGTCATGACTTGGGGCCAATTTTCTGAGGTTTGGAAGCATATTGACAAAAACAGCTACTCTGGAT
Source organism: Phataginus tricuspis (assembly GCA_029783875.1). Lineage (NCBI taxonomy): Eukaryota > Metazoa > Chordata > Mammalia > Pholidota > Manidae > Phataginus > Phataginus tricuspis. Next base: position 3,332,095 of record JAQQAC010012171.1, on the reverse strand, counting down.
TGAGATACAGGCTGGAAGATGGATCATAGGAAGCCTGCCGAGGGGCTGTCTCCTCCACATGTACCTCGTAACCCTGGGTCTACACATACTCACTTCTTCATTCATGTTCAGATATTCATAGCATGCCCGCTGGGTGCCCTAGAGAGTGAACAGATAAGGCAAGGCCCTGAGCCTCAGGGAGTTTGTGTTCCCGTGCCCTGTATCCCACGTCTTAGCACTAGTTGTGGGATGTAGAGTGGCACCATGCAGTAGAATTTTCTGAAGAAACAGAGATATTCTGCACCTGTGCTGTCCAATGCAGGAGCCACTAGCCACATGCAGCTGTTGGGCACTTGCAGTGCGGCTAATGCAACGCAGGAGAAGAATCCCTCATTTCATTTAAATTTAAGTAGCCATATGCAGTTAGTGGCTGTCATATTGGATAGGGCAGATTTAGAATCTGAGGAATCTCTCAGAATCTCTTTAAGTAGTCTTTGCATCTCTACTTAAAGTCAGTTTCCAAAGAGGTCAATCTAAAGATTCATCAGATGCGATGAACTTATAGGGTCACCTCTACATAGCCACATGGTAACCCTTTCCTCCTCTTCATGCCTGTATAAATGTGCTTTTGTAGCTAAAAAAAACTGCCTTCATTTCCTTGCCCGATTCAAATACATATTCTCAATGTTTTCCCCTGGCTTCATTTACTTTATTTTCTGAATACTTTCAAACCCAGAGAGGAATTTTGGTTCCTGGAAAAACTGTCTTAGAGGGACTCAGGGAAAGAGGCCCTCTAATATTTCAATAATCTTATTTATAAAAATACTTTCACCTTAGAGAAAACTTTGCAAATGGTCAACTCAAGCCACAGACCCTGCTAACAATCCTGGGAAGAGCAGTTACTAAGGGGGGGAGCCTTGGCGTCTAGCTGGTGACAGAGTGACAGAGTGCCACCCTACAGGGGTTCCTGTTTGAGGCCTCTAGACCAGTGTGAATGAGCCAGACAGATGGCATCTGGTTGAGGAGCCCTGTGTGTTAATCGGTTATTATTTGCAGTTAGCATTATCTTTACTTAAGCTGTCAAATGCATTTTTAAATCTCTGTTCCTTGCAGTTAGTCACCAACATAGGCTAGTGATTCCCCATTCTCGATCCTCAGGCTTAATCAAAACCCTACTCAAAGTGCGTGTAGCATCAGTTTCCTTTTTTTCTTTTAATGGAGACAAAATAAATTTCATTTCCCCCCCTTTTTAAACAGACTTTAGTTTTTAAAGCAGTTTTAGGTTCACAGTAAAATTGAAAGGAAGGTACAGAGATTTCCCACATACCCCTGCCCCCACACATGCACGGCCTCCCTGCTATCAGCATCCCCGCCAGAGTGGGACATTCACTACGACTGATGGACCTGCATGGACAGATCATAATAACCAAAGTCCATAGTTTACACTAGGGTTCACCCTTGGGGTTGTACATTCTATGGGTTTGGGCGAAGGTATAATGACATGGATCCGTCATTATAGTATCATTCAGAGTATTTCCACTGTCCTAAAAAATCCTCTGGGTTCCATGTATTCATCTCTTCCCTAATCTCTTCCCTTAGCAACCACTGATCTTTTTACTGCCTTTGTAGTTTTGCCTTTTCCTAAGTATCCTATAGTTAAAATCATATAGTATGTAGTCTTTCAAAGTGGTTTCTTTCACTTAGTAATATGCATTTAAGTTTCCTCTACATCTTTTCACGGTTTTAAGCTCATTTCTTTTTAGTGCTAAATAATATTCCATTGGTTAATAGAACCACAGTTTATCCCTTCACCTATTGAAGGATACCTTGGTTATTCCAAGTTTGGGCAATTACGAATAAAACTGCTGTAAACATCTGTTATGCAGGGTTTTGTGTGAACAAAAGTTTTCAGTTCCTTTAAGTAAATACTATTGAGTGATTTTCCCCCTTTTTTGAGAATGGAATAGTTCTCCTTATATAATGGAAGGCAGTATGGGTCAGCACACCCATGGGTTTTATTAAGAAAAAGTATGGTCATGGGAATTCTTAGCAAGTCTGTGACATGCGTGAATCTCTCTCGGGGACAGCAGCAGCCGTCATTAGTAGGTTGCCCACCATCAGATCTATGTTCCCCAGTCAAATAAGTGAAGAACCCGCATGTGACACACAGTAAAAACTACACTTAACATTTTCCCTATAGAAACCATGACCTGATAGGGGAATGAAAAGAGGAATGCTGTATTTCAATGGCCAATGCACAGACCTTTGAAATTACACTGGTTTTAAATGTTCCCCTTAGAAGTGGGAGTTGGGGAGACTCTCAGGAGAGAAAGGCCAGGCTACTGAAGTTGTTTGTTCCTTTTCTCTTCCTTTTTAGCATGTGACTGCAACAGGGAAGGTACCCAGAGGCCCGTGTGTGACCAGGGCACAGGCATGTGCCACTGCCGGGAGGGTGTCAGCGGCCAGAGATGTGATCACTGCGCCCAGGGTCATGGCCAGGAATTCCCTGCTTGTCTTCGATGTCACTTGTGCTTTCATCAGTGGGACAATACCATTTCTCTCCTCTCCAAAGCGGTGCAAGGGTTAATTAGGCTGGCTGCTAACATGGAAGATAAAAGGGAGACCCTGCCTGTCTGTGAGGCCAACTTCAAAGGCCTCAGAGAGAACTTGTCTGAAATAGAAAGGATTTTGAAACATCCTGTTTTCTCATCTGGGGAATTCTTAAAAGTCAAGGATTATCATGACTCTGTCTGGTAAGATTCGCACTCAAGCAATAGACAGCCAAGTTCCTGACTAACCTTAACTCCAACTAAGCGTTAACAGCCTTCAATTTAGAAATGTCCCTATGTCGACGTAAAGGAAATGATAATTTTTCAAGTAAGACCCAGGCTGGTGATGATGTTTGCCTGTCTCTTTCTTTCCTAGTTCAGATTATGGGTAAATTTTCCAGATGCCATTGATAATGACAAAAGCCCATCATTAGGAAGTTGACTGGGAAACCCGAACACAGCAGAGCTAAAAAACGTGAAATTGAAAGTAGAGTGGTTTCCAACACAAATATTTTTTCTCAACCATGCACTCAGGGAAATTTGCTAAATCTTCCCAATTTCTTCAGTCACTCAGAAGCCCATATATTAACATGAAATCTTGTATGAGTATGACAATGCCTTCAAAATGCAATATCATGTGTATCATGTGTTATTTAATCCTTTTTCTATGCATCAAACATTTCTAGAGATTATGTTGGTTGCTCTAGGCCAGGGCTCAGCAAACCACAGCTCACAGACAAAATCTGACACACAACCCTTTTCTGTAAATAAAGTTTCATGGGAACACAGTTACACCTATTTATGTATGTATCTTCGGTGGCTGCTTTCCCTCTACAGTGGCAAGGTTGAGTAGTTGTGACAGAGACACTATGGTCCCCAATACCTGAAATGTTTACCACACAGAAAAATATTACTATTTACTATACAGTAAAAAATTTACAGAGAAAGTTTGCCAAATTGCTCTGGGAAAAACCAGGATCAATTGGGTAGTCTCCACCTTTCTAGGAGCGCACAACCCACTAAGAAACTAAAAAGACTGTGGTTATACAGCAAATCCCTCCATCCTTCATAGAAGGTCCTGGATGAAAGGATAGTTGAAGCTGCAGGGTTTTATATTATAGAAAACATAAGTGTAAATATAAGGCTGTTCATTATCAATAGGCAAAAATCCCAGAGGTATGTGGTAATTGCATAAATGTTACACAAGGAATATGGCGCAGGTCACCTGGACACTTCAGAGGCAGGGCCACCCGTGTCATAAAGAGAGCTGCAGGGCCAAGTCGAGCTGGCAGGTGAGAAGAGGAACATCTATGCTTACATGAAGACTGTTGCACTACAGGATTTGAACTGTGTTCCCAGATCAACCCATTTTTTAAGAGATGTCAGACATGTAGATTTTTATGGAATTGTCCCCACTTTAAAATAGCCAAAAATCCAATAGCTCTTTTCAAAAACACTCTATAGGACAAAGAAACATGTCTGAGAATGAGCTTTGAGCACTGGTTTGTGGTTGCAGAAAATGGCAAAGAGGAACTGAGAAAGCAGAATGAGCCTGTCTGCAGTGGACATCATAGACAGAGAGGCGGCAAGATCCCTGAGCAGAGCCAGAGAGAGGGGGGCAAGAGCGGGAGTCCTGCCGAAGTGCCGAGGAAAGCTCTGGTTAATGGGCCTTCCGTTAGACGGAAGCCAAATGCCTGTCCCCGCCTGGTCCCCCTCTTTTGGTGCCACCCAAATACCACCTCCTCCCGGAAGCCTTCCCTGACCTCCTACAGAGAAGGCCTATGTGTCCTTCTCCATTTTCCCACCTCTTTGTGGATCATCCGCCATTGCCTGACTGGGGTGCTCTTGAGACCAGAGCTGTGTTCTCTGTGCTTGTATTCTCTATACCCAGTTCCGTGATATAATATATGTGTGCTGGGTAAGCTACAAACCAAAGGGCTGGGAGGGGGGAGAGCCCAGTATACCATGAGGGCAGCTTCAGAAGTCAGACCTTCAGGGTCCAAACCACGCACTGCTGCACAGCCCTGGGCAAGCTGCTCACTTCTCCAAACTTCAGTTTCTCATCGAACAGGGGTGGTCTCTATTTCACAGGATTCTTGTGAGAATTACTCAAGCCACAGCATGGTGTCTGGCACATACTAAGTGTTTAAAGAGAACCAGTGAGAATAATAGCAATTACTATTATTGTCATTATTTCCCTGAAGAATTATAATCCTGGCAGCTGAAGCCTGAAGAAAAGCCTGTGGGTTAGAAGGGAGAGTTAGAGCAGAAAATGCTCGGCAGCATTAGTTAATGCTGTGCACTTGTGCCAAGATAAATTAGTCCATGAATTTTGTATTATAATTTCCCTCAACCGTACTCAAGATGTGCACCCGGTTTCCCCATCCGGGGGGATATACTGACGATTCACTCGCACCAATGGTCTGTGCCGAGCCCCGCAGACAGAGGCGGGCAGAAGTGTGATCCATCAAAGAGAAGGTGGCATACGAGGGGCACACCCGCACCCTCGCCTCCAAGGAAGCCTCCTTCTCACGTGTGGAAACTGAGAGCTCAGAGCCCGCACAGAAGTACCACCAAGAAGAACCTTGCTGGAAGCAGATTTATGCTCATTGAGGAACTTATTTTTACCCAAGGCTAGGTGAGGGGGTTCGTGTTGAGAGCCAAATATGCATCTGTTGAATAAATGAACCATGTCTAAATACATGTTTTGAAAACCCAGAGCAAAGGGAGATAGAATATAAACAGTTGAAGTGGAAAGATTTAAAAATCTTTATATTCTACTACACTTTGTAGGCTGCTCATATTTTAAGTGAGTGCTGAAAGATTCCAGGAAGCTGAATTAACAATAAAGAGATAAGCCATGAATAGAGTTATAAACTGTCAAATAAAAAACTGGGGGAGAAAATCCATTCTAATTATGAGGATACCTAATAATGAGGGCAATTTTTTATGTGTGATTGTTTTCACCAATCTATCAAATGTAATAACAGCTTCACTACATATTCTCATTTTCCCCTGTAGGAGACAAACCAGGCGGCTACGTGAGCAACTGAAAACAGTGTGTGAATTTCAAGACTTAAAAGAAATATTACTAAGGATGAGGAGTGAAACAGACCTTTTACTTGAAAATCTCCAAGAAGAAATTGATTTGCATTCCAGTGTCCATAATGCAAGCGTTATGAGTAAGAGAGAAAATGAACTGTCTGTTTCTGGAAGGGTTGATTAAATCCGTGGTGCATTCCATTAGTGGGTCTTCATGTGCTTGCTGCCATAATACCTGAGCACTTTATAACATGAAAAACCCATTATTATATATAAAGGTATTATTTGCACTCAACTTTTTAAACATTGTAAAACCTGGATAACATGTGCTCAAAATAATGAATAAAGCTAACAATGTCTGATACCAAACCATGCCAAAGGACTTGTGTCATCTGCACTTAGATGTTCTAATATGGCAATAATGAGGGAGAGATGTTTCCATACCTGCCTGAGTATAAGTCACTCCTTCTTGAGCAACCAAAGGTGCAAAGGAATATGAGAAAAAAAGGATTTAAGCATCTTCATAAGAACTTCAGAGGCATGTGGAGTCATTACCATTCTGGAAGCCCTTAATTCACATCACATTGTTCTTAAAATGCATGGGAGCTGCACCCAAGCCAGGATCACTCGGAGAAATGGAACTCTGAAGCGCAGCTCTGGTCAGCTCACCTCCTAATCCCTGATGAGGTCCCTGTTACATATGGAAATGGACGACTTGTCACCACCCGGAGAGGCAGCAATGAACCATCTAACGGAGAGGTACAGGGAAAATACCCAGGAAACCCACCTCAAGGCAAAAATATCGTCTGCTTTTTCCTTATCCTATGTGTATGCTCCTGTTTTTCATCTGATCTTGACCTTAAAGAAAAAATTAGATGATAATTATGACCCTAAAGGAAGGCCTAAATGGTGAAATAACTATTGATGATTATCAATAAATGCTACGTAAAGAGAAAGGAATTTGTTCTAATTCCTGATCTGGAGAAGGTGCCCACTGAAAGAGCTGAAAATCCATCAACGATCTCCCAAGCCAGGTAGAAGATGGAAAACTGCCCCCATGCTCATGCTCTCAAACACGCAATCCAATAGCAGTTACAGAGCCTTTTCCTGATGTCTGACACCGAGCTGGGCAGTAGAGATGGGGAGATGAATACAGCAAGTCTTTGCCCCTAAATTATTCCAGTCTAGTGGAGAAGACAGGCATGTAAACAACCCCAAACAATGAAGAGACTACCTTAAAACATCTTCACACTGATTGAGGAACAGAGTCGTGAGAACAAAATTCTTCTGGGGTTTATTAGCAAAGACTTCCGAAGTAGTGACAATTGAATTGAGCGTCACAGAATGAAGATAAATTTGCCAGGTAAAGGCAGAAAATCATCCCAGGCAAAAGGAACATGGTGGTGGTTTTTTGGGTTTGAGGTTTTTCTCATGGTGAATGAAAATCATAACATATCAAGAGTATGTTAGCATAAGAACTAGGAATGTTCAAAATGTAAGGTGTGGCTGTCTGTTGCCCACATTATACATATGGGGAGGAAAGATCAGGACCCGGGGCCCCTGGTTCCTAAAATATGGAGTTACAGTTTAAAGCCCAAATATGCTATCATTTGCATTAAAACATGCCATATAACTTTCATGAGTTTGTGTTTTAATGAAAATATGGAAAATACAGAGAAGTGCTTAAGAACACAGCCTCTAGAGTCAAATTGCCTGGCTTCATCTCTTACTAACAATGAGACCTCAGGCAAATAATTTACCTCATCAGAGCCTCATTTTATCACTTGTAAAATAGGAGTGATACCCTAATGCACATGCCACAGAGTTTTGTGAGGATTAAGGAAGAAAATTTGTGATAGTACAGGTGTACAGAAAGCATTCAACAAATGTTAGCTACTGTCATCATCCTCAAAGTCAGAGGCTGGCAAACTACAGTCTGCCAGCAAAGCCTACCCATAACCTGTTTTTGTGCATAAAGCTTCTTTAGAAGACAACCCCACCTATTTATTTACATATTGTCTGGCTTCTTTTACTCTACAGTGGCAAAGTCCAGTAGTTGTCACAGAAACACTGTAGCTGGCAAGCCTACAACATTTATTCTCTGGCCTTTTGCCGAACAACTTCGTCAACTCCTCATCTGTAGAGTTAGGTAAACTCAGTTGGCTTGTCATATTAGGGTTCATATAGGTAATCATAATTAATAATAATGCATTTGTGCAACACTTTACAGAGTAATTTCATACTGTCTCACTTAATCTTCACGAATTATTATCACCAATTTATAGGTAAGGAAACACAATCTAAAACACTAACTAACTTGCTCAAGGACATACCCAGACAACAAAGGGTGAAGTCAACTTTCAAACCCACATCTGCAGACTTAAGTCTCAGAGTTCTGTATCTATTTGATCTGTTACACTACACTGGATCCCTTCCCCAGTAAGTGCAAATTCAAGGAAGAGAATGTTGTGTTTTTGCGTTGATCATTGAGACCAAGACAGTAGTCAAACTGTAGAATGATGATCTTGATAACCAATGTATAATTTCATTTGTTTTTACAAAATTTATCTTAATTTAATGTAGGTGCCTCAGAGAACATCAAGAAGTATTATCAGAGATCACTGTCTGCTGAAAAGAAAACTAATGAAACAACTGCCATCATAAATAACTCTGAAAAAACCAGGAGGGACTTACGCACCATTGTAGATACACTAACCGCAACAGGATACCTGTCACTGGAAAAACTGAAGCACATTAGGGTACCAAATAGCCAAACATTGTATGAAAAGGTGAATATTCATGATGGTACAGTGTAAGCGTGTGTGGTTGCTACTTGGTATACAGATCTGTTCAATTGTATTCCCTGTCTTATATATTTTTTATTTGTATTTTATAAATGTATAAATGTATGTAACATATATAAGCTCTGTTTTTTAATATAGATACATGCATATTTTTAAATTTCTTAACTCAAAGTTTGAGGAACAGAGTAAAGCTTGTGGCTTGATTTCATTATTTTATATTATTTGCTATTTACAAAATGGTACAGATCATGGACATTTACTCCATATTTGTTTAAAAAAATGAAATTAACATGGAAATGCTAGACGTTTGAATATTTTCCCCCAAAACAGTAAGTGTAAAAATGACATTGATTGGCACAATGCTAATAACAAAAGATTTAGGAACTAATTCAGTTACCTAGGACATGTGATCTACATACGGAACATGAACGACCGCGGAAGAAGCACGTAATAACAGAGCAGCGCCTTACTTCCATGAGCCAGAATGGCATTCAACAAAACCACCACCAAGTGGCTCTTTAACATACATTGTTTCCCTCCCAAGGTGGGCGGAGAGCGAGGGGACGGGTGTGCGCGGTCGTGCCCTGGCGGCCCCCTGGCCCTCTCCGGGGACGCACTGCGGAAAGCCCAGGAACCTGAGTCCCTGATGCACAGTTGGAGAAGCCAGGCTCACGGGTTAAAGAATCAGGTAGGTTAACGTCTTCTCCTACTCGACTTGTAAAGCTCTGGCAATAAAAAATTCAAACTATGTGAATTTTTAAATACCGCCATTTGCTTCTAAGTGAAAGGATAGATTCTAGATATTAAGTATTCTTATGCCTGGAAGTATATGATAAAAATATAGATATGATATAAATGTAGATTTAGAAGTAGATGTGGATATTGGCTTATTTTATATAGTAAATATATGTGTGTAAATACTTATATGTGTATATGTCTATAATATAATGTGTGTGTTGTAGAGAGAAGAGAAAGAATGCAAAATATATGTTTGTAGAACATAGACTTGTGTGGACATGTTTCTTTTATAGCACATTTTACAGAAATGTGAAAACTCCTAGCCTTGATTTAAAAAATATAGACATCTCAAAGTAAAGAATAATTTGTTATAAAGTCATTGATATATTTGAAATTCTACTAAGTGTACAAATTTTAATAGAATTTAAATTTAATTAGAATTTAATGTTACAAAATATCTTAACAGGAATATACCCTTGTGCCTTGAACATCTTCCTATGTCAACAGACATGATAATATTGTTTTAATATTTAAGTACTTGATAATTGTATCTGTAATAATTTAAATGATTTCATGTATTTTGCTGGTCATAATTTGATAAATGAGTATAATTTTTAATTACCTAGCTTTCTTTAGATTTTTTTTTTGTGGCTCTAGTTGTAGGTATTCTGTGGATACACTGTATTTGCCTTGAAAATACAATGGTCATGTGCTTCTTAATTCGCTCCTTCTCTGACAATACACATAGAGCCTTTGATGAAGAAGAAAAAGCTCCTAAAAAGCTGAATTTTTTACCAAGATAAGTTAAATATTATAGCAGTCCATATTCTTGTTTGCAAGCAACAGAAACTGACTCCTGAATACAAAGGAAATGTATAGGAAGACGTCTAGGTCTCTGAATTGAGAGGAAGATAGAGGGCCGAGCTTGGGAGTGGGGTGGGAACCACAGCTCTCACTCACACGCACACACAAACACACAGCAGCAGTCTGCGCTGTGCGCTTTACCTCCATGGGCCTGAGCCCCAGCTGGTCCCGTGTCCTTGCTCCACGTGCTCCAGAATCCAAGCTCATGATATATGAAACACATACATATTTACACACATGTATTTACTATAAAAAATAAATCAATATTCACATCGACTTCTACATCTACATTTTATATCCATATTGATATATCAGAACAAGCCTCTAAATTAGCCAAACTGGAGAATAATCCCTACATACACTAAATGTTAAAAATTATTTTATGTAGTCATAATTCTATGCTGCTACATAGTTTTTCCCTTATGTTATTCTTCATTGCTTTACAAATATTCACTGAGTACCTTCTCTGAGCCAGACATTCCTCTAGATGTTAGGAATGCAGCAATGAAGACAATAAATGCATACCCTGGCCTTGCATCCCGGTGGCTAAAACAATCCTCAATTGTTTCATGTAATTTTAAACTATTGCCCTTCTCAAAACACAGAAATCTCACACCATTTAAATAAGCCCTGTATTAAGCTATTACTTTTTAAAGATAACCCTTGAAGTACATAAGAGCAGAATCTAGCTTAATCAGCACATCCGTGGAGCACTGGAGAAGGATGGGGCCAGGGCCGTCACACTGATAGAATGGTGTGCTGTTTTCCTCTTGCTTACAAGGGGGAAGAGTGCCAGAGAGATTCTGAGGAAATTCTCAGGAGTCAGTTGTGACAGAGGATGGATTGCAGAGATGTTTTAGGAGTGCAGTAATTTAACAACCTCTGTCTTTCTGAACATGACCTCAACAAGTCTACGCAGAGATTTTATCTGTTTAATGTGGTGCTTTCCTGTCCAGAGTATTTATTTCTGGAATTCTCTTTTTGCTCCTATGCAGTCTTACTGCCATCCATTTTTTATTGAGATAAAATTGACATATAATATTGTATTGGGTTTAGTGGTACAACATAATGATTTGATATCTGCATGTATTGTGAAATGATTAGCACAAGTTTACTTACATCCACCAGCTCACCTAGTTATAAAGTGATGAGAACATTTAAGATCTCTCTTACCAACTGCACTGCATCTAAAAATTAAAGTTTTAGAGAAATAAGAAACCACTCTCAAAAATACTAAGATACATACTTTTAATCATGTAAATATTTCTTTCTTGTTTAATCTTTTGCCAATGATTACAATTAAATCCTTTTCCACAGCCTCTGTAAGGCTCAAATTAGGCAAGCTCCTTTCATGGGGAAATTAAGGGAGATTTTTTTTTTCTAATTATGTTTGATCCTAATTAGTCCTACTTCTGTCACAGTTAATTTATTCAATACAGCCCAACCTGTTGTTGATACTGTCCTATTGCTTTTTTTCTTTCTCTAACTTGATGGAATCCCACGAAAAAGTCCATGACCTTTCTCAAATCACATAAGAATTTGCTCTTCAAGGTCGTAAGCCTTTTAGTCCCATCATCCCTCCACCAAGTGTACAAAGTGTTAGGAATTTATCTTTGTAGCCTGCTCTGAGTTCAAACTCATTTATTAAAAGAGGGAATGTTGTCTTTTTAGCTTTCAAAAAAGTACTTTATTTAAATTTGAGGAATGTTTAAAAGAGTAACTACTTTAACTTGTATAGAAAAAAAATGCTCGCAGCTTATTAAACATAATGGCCACTGTAAGTTAGTCCTCAGTAATTTCTGTGAAATTTGTGGATATTATAGAATGCTAATGTCTCATTATAACAGGATCTGGGTTTTAGATTTGTATCAGGAAAAGTCATTAGTATTAGGTCAATATTTGATCACTAATAATGTCTTAAGACATAAATTTCTATTACTAAGTAACCATGATAATGAAAATAATATCATCTCTTTAAAGAGTCCTTGAAAATGAATCTATTGTGTTACATTCTAGACTTCTATGTCATTTTTAGTGACAGTTTTATTTGGCACAGCTAAGTAATTAAACATCACAGAATGTGCCTGTGTGTTTTCCTCATTGTTATTTTTTTCTTATTCCAGATAAAAAATATAAGTAAACTGGCAGAGGCTCCAGAAACAATACTTTCCAGCTGAGCGAGAAACTGAGGAATATGAAAAACCAAAGTGAATCTGAAAAAGAAGAAATGAATCTTTTAATCAGAAAACGAACAGAGTTTTTGTTAGGTAATTTTTTTTTTAATATTAGGACGAGTTTTTGTTCCTTCTTCCTCTTTTTTTTAAATGCATATTCAAACATCACAACCGAGTCCAAATTACATTAACTGCAAATAACATGCCCAAATCAGACACATGCTATACCCCCCCGACTTAAAATTTCTTAATGAAAATAAGCCCTAAATATTAGCTGTACCAAAAAAATTATAGCTTCCTACATAAGACTAGCTTAGGAATAAATCCTAGAATTTAGTTAAAATTCCAAACAAATGAGTTTGGTGTTTAAAGTTACTGCATTTTTCTAAAAACAGGAAAGTCCAACATTGACGACGCTTTCAGATTCCCTGAGGTGAGCATTCCATAGCTTTCTCTGCCAGAGTATATGAGACCAAAGGATGCCAAATTTTGGTTAGTATATCAAATACTGTAGGGAAGAGGCATCTAAAATATTAGTTATTAGCTATCACTATTTTCCAGGTCTTATCCTGGCTGTCTGTGGCTAATCAAAAGGAACTATTTGATTCATTAGCATTATGAATTATTATTATAAGTACAAACTTATCCCTCATTGTGCCTTATTTGGGTAGAGGTTTATTAAACCCCTGAGAATCATTAGTTAAGGATAAAGATCAAATAGTACAGCTGGAGTTGACCTGAAACCTCACTCCCTGCAAATACTGCAGTTTGGGCACCACTCTATAGAGGCTTTCTTTTCCAGAGCCATCTTCCAAATTCAATACTTTAACACTCTCCCTGTGAATTAATGGACAATTGGGATGTCTGTTACAGTCTTTGCTCAATCACTTTGTCAATCTGTTTCATACTTTTAGGAGACCTCTGTGGCCAAGTATTTTTTCCTATCTCTGTGGAAATTCTAGAAATTGTATTAGCAACTCTACTCTAGATGGGGAAAAAAAATTAGGCAGTAAAAATAATCTGTAAAAATGACCAAAATAATCCGTAAAAATGAATGGGGGTGGAATCTATTGGTCATTTTGTTTGTTCCAAAGCAAATTTTCAATGAGTTAGCTAGATGGATTGTTACTGACAGGACACAGATCCAGAAACTGGTTGGATTGAGGAACGTGTTAGCTTTTTCTACAGATACAAGTCAATTCAAACAACAAAACAAAACTCAGATCAAAACTGCCAGACCAGTTGTATGAGGAAGTGGGCTGTGGCCCTAAGCACCAGCAGCGGTTCAGAAAGCAGCTTTCAAATTCAGCAACTTGGAACTGGGCCATAGGGTTTATTCCTTTATTAGGCTCAATTCTCATGGCTACGGAACACATTTTTAAGAAAACTTTTGCTTTAATTAACCAAAGGAATCAAAAAATAAAAAACTGTGTCCAGATTATCACAACAAAACTTAGAGTAGGCAGAGAGAAAAGTCGTATTCCATAAAAGAAGCCTCTCTAGTCAGGGCACCAACACCGTTGGTCACGAGGGGCAGTGGCCTTCACCCACCTGACTTGACCCCTCTTTTCCATGCTGTAAAGCCCAAATAAAAGTATCATTCGGTATGCGGTAGCCACACTATTCAGCAATTCTTTGACCACCTTACTATTTTTCTTACAGTCTGAACTCCTTATTAGCAAAGTAATGCGTGCACATTAATTTTGCATTCGTAATCTCATAATAAATGCCAGTGAATGTTTGATTACTGAATATGTGGTTAAATTAAATTCACTTTTTATTAGAAGTCTTTTATAAAAAAAATTGCTATTTCTTTTAAAAAGCCGACTCCTGATTCTGCTTAAAATACGGTTTTAATTTATTCACAAAAAAAAGTGTCTCTTTTCAAGAAACATTACAGGAAGAAAAATCTTCCTTTTTTCATGACACAAAATAGCTGAAGAAAAGTTGACCGCAGGAAGGATATATACACTCCTGTCTTGTCAATCAAATGCTAAAAATCATCCCAGGCCCAGTGCCTCCCACATGAAGCCCCAGTTCCTTAGCCTCACGTTAGGGGCTGTGTGATCTGCCTCCAGCCTTTCCAGACTCCCACTCCTCCCCTTTGGCCACCCCTCTCCCCCTCCAAAAATGGTCCTCACAGTGTTTCTTGTTCCCTCAACTTGGACCCCTCCCCCCACCTTTTACCCAACACGTCACAAGGTTAATCTCTGCTGTCCTCTAAAGCCTGGCTTAAATGCCTTTTTGAAGTTCTTTTTCAAGTATCTTCTCCTCCCTCTGGACCCCACATCATTTTGTCTTACATTTATCACTTGTGGGACCAGTATTCATATAGAATAACTTATATTTCCCCACTTAATGGTAAACCCTTTAAGGGTTATATATGTGTCTTATTCATCCCTAACTTCCCCTGTGAGTTTAGCATCATACGTCAATAAGGAGACAGAGAATTACAAAAAGTTATCACCCCAAACACAGTCCACCTTCCACTTAGTTCTCAAAAGGTGCCAGTATTATTTTTCTGAAAAGCAGGGCATAGGTGGAGTTACACATTTCTTTATACTATGTTATTCATCTGGTGCTTTACACTGTATTGTCACATTCCCTTTTGGCAAATAGGCCTATGAGTAGCAGCGTCAGGTTTAGTTACCCAGTTACACGGATGACCAAAAGTTGTGAGCCTTGTTGATGTCATAGAGGATTAGAATCAAGTTTTGTTGAGTCTAAACCCAGAGCTCCCCCATTGTTCATTCACTGTGTTTGAGTATTAAAGACAGGCACCTAAACATTTTCATTGCTCCTGAGTCTGTACTTACAGTAAATGACCCTTGGGAGGATCTCTTGTAGGACATATACAACATCCTCAGTCTGTAGTGTTTCATTTTCCCAACAAGGATTTGCATAGCCTGTATTCAGGACTACACAAGCAGTATTGCTTTGAGGGAAAAGAGAAGATTGAGGGTGGATAAGACTCTGTGGGACATAGTCTAATCCCTGTATTCTGGGGACCCATAATCAAATATCAGTGTATTTGACTTAGAATTCCTTGCGGTTTTATTTACAAGATGCACCATTGATAAGGAGACCTAATAACTAAAACCCAGCTTCTTATTTAAGAGGAAGACATGCCTCCAGAGGACATAGAGAAAGCTGCAAGTCCTGTACTTGACATCCACGTACCAGTAACATCACAAAATCTAACCCATGAACTTGACAAAATACGGAAGCGGATGCAGCTCTGTAAGGACTACAGGACAGACAAGAACAGGCTAAATAAAGCCGCAGGTGGAGCCCAAAAGGTTTTGGTGAAGGCGAAGGTAGCTGAGTAAGTACGGCCCGAATATCCTCCTCTTGCTCTGACCACCCATCAGCTAAAGGCCATCTGAGAAATACTTGCCTAGGGAGCTATAATGTTCGGATGAAACTACCCTCCAAATTGAGGAAAGTCTCTTTGCAGGCGCCTCAGGAAGCTGGGGAATTAGGGAAGTGTGCCGGAATGCTCATTCCCATTTTCCCTGAACTCGGAACGCCTTCCCCGTAATGTTACCTCCTTTACCACTATATACCAGTAAATGCCATATACTGGTTACATGCCAATATTAACAGGTGGTGAGAGTATCTGTGTATTTTCCCTGTCCTGTGTCCCTGTTTTTGTTACTTTCTAAATTTACTGTAATAAGCAGTATTTTGAAAATATCAATTTAAAAAAAGAGACTACACTCAAAAGGTATGATGGTGAGGAATAGAAGAAGTGAACACTAGTGTCCCAGGAACAATCCAGGGGTGACATGATATCGACGGTGCAGAGTTAACTAACTCCTGCTTCCTTGTGCCCTTGCTGACTTGGCCAAGCAGAAAGGAAAAGCTGTCGTGATGTTTTCATGAGCAAGGGGTACTGGGGGTCAGGGTCACAAGGTCAGTTGGATGGTGGCCACAGCATCAGCACCTACCGCCGTCTCTGGCTGCCGGCAGAGCTGAGACCTGCCTTCACTGCCTTATCAGCCACTCACATAAATGAAGTGTGCCAGCCTCCAGTGTCAGCCCAACCCCTTCCAGTTTTCATATTTCACACTTGGAAGATTAAGTAACTACAGTGCAATCACACCACTTTTAAAAATGATGATGACGTGTTCTTAGAACACGCAGAATCTCACGGGGCAGTGTTAATGCTTTCCAAAGGAAACTAATAATGTAACCATGGACTTTGGTTATGATGTGTCCGTGGTGACAAGTGTTCCACTCTGGTGGGGATATGGACGGGGGGAGGCTGTGCGTGTTGGGAGCAGGGGTATATGCGAAATCTCTGTACCTTCCTCTCAGTTTTGCCGTGGCCCTGAAACTGCTCTAAAAAAAATCATCTTTGTAAAAGGCTTTTTTCCCCTGGGAAGAGAGGACGGGCTGGATCTGGAAGGGGATGTTTTGCGGTTAACTCGTTTTGCTCTCACACAAGCATTTCTAATCACACTTTTGCAAAGGGCTCTCTGATATTTCCCTCACTTGGTGCATTCTTCCAAAGGTGAATTTGAGCCCATAGACCCAAGGATCTAGTGAATGTTGACTTGAGGTGAGCTCATTTCTGTAAAATAGTGCGTCACTTGGAATGCTTGTGATTTTCACCTCTAACCGGGCCCCTGGGTGGCTGGAATGTCAGTGAAGCTTAAATAAGCCTGAATAAACAGCCTGCAAAGGCAGGGCCTTTAGTTCTCTCTGCTGTCTGGGGAACCTCTTGACGCTGCCACCCCCACTCCAATCAGGAGTTAGGGAATGTTGTGGAAGTTTGAGAAACTGGGCACTGGAATTGGCTGAGGATAGTTTTTTTGTTTAAAGCTTGACAGTTATATTCCTAAACCTCTCTGCTTGTGACAAATTAAGAAGAAACAAGACCTGTATCCTTGATTTCCCTATGTGGCAAAATCTATATCTACTGAGTATGCATATATGTGTGTTTTTATTGGTATTTAAATATACCTGTTTTTCAAAATGCAGACTTCAGCACTTTGCCTTGCTTAAGAGTAATTTAAATTTTCTTTATAAATAATTCACTAAAGTTTTTGGTTGAGTCAAATGAACTCTCAAGGTGAATAAATGAATAATTGTATATTTATCTAATCTGATATGTTAATATTTTACCTTAGAAAAGCAGCAAATGTTGTATTAAGTCTTGACAAAATGTTGAATCACTTGCAACAAGTTCAAATCACTCAAGGAAGGACAAATTCCACCATCACACAGCTGACTGCAGAGATAACAAAAATAAAAAAGAATGTACTGCAGGTATTTCTCTTCTTGGAACTAACGTGAGACAGATTTTGAATGCAGAGACAGTACAGTTTTTATGTGTGCCAGTGTCACGCTGGCCTTACCTATTAATGGGATTATTATGAGGATAAAAAAAGATTATGGTGGTACATTCATGTAATTAATATTCTATGCAGAAGCCTCATAGCATCATTTCATTTTTCTGTTGACCAATCCTGGGGGACACAGCAGGTGAATCTGCCAGCTTATAAATGAAGAAACTAAGACTCAGAGAGGTTAAGTGACATGCCTGAGGTCACATAGCTAATTAAAGGTAGATTTGAGGCCAAAGTGTATCCCATCTGATACCAGGGAAAGTAAGACTTTAAACCAAAGAAATAAAACTAATTGTTGTCAGGTTTCTGTAGCTAAATGTGCATGAAATCTCATCAGAGTATACTAAGACTGAAAAAATATCTTACCCAAAAGAAAGTGTTCTGTCCAGAATTTGGTGGGAGCAAAGCCCTGGTTTATCCCCCATGATAGATCCAGGAGAGGCAGCCTGGCCGCTGAAGGACAGGATGGGACCTAGTCCCAGGGGGGTGAAGTCCCTTCCCCCAAGGCTCCATTCTCTAGCACCTTTCCCTCCCCGCGGATGGCGAGTTCTGCAGTCTCCGTCCTTCAGCTGTGTTTTACATGTCCGAATACCTGCATCTTGGAAAGACAGAAGGCAGCGGAACAGGCAGTAGTGCACAGGAAATAAAGCCCTTAGATGTGAAGAGGTTGTATGTGTAGGCTAACAAGAAAAACAAAAACATAGAAGGCTTTTCCCCTTCTAGGCATTACGCTAGAATATGTGTTGGCAAAATACAGCCCATGGGCCAAATGGGTTCACCAACTGCTTTTGTATCCAGAGTTACAGAGTTTTATTGGAATATAGCTGCATTACCTCTATGGCTGCTTTTGCCCAGTAATGGCACAGAGTTGAATAGTTGCAAAAGAGACTTTATGGACCACAAAGTGTAAAATATTTACTACCTGGCCCCTTACAGAAAAAGTCTGCAAATTCCTCCCTAGAAAACTGCCACATATGTGCAAGGGCGCGGGAAGGGACTTCCATTTCTAAAAATGTGGTGGGCCAGTTCCCAGTAGAAAAAAACTAAATATGGTAGATAAGATAATGCATAGCCAAATCAGTAATAAATGGAGGAAATCCCAGAGGCCAAAAATGACAAGAAAGCACAAATCCAGAGGCGATCAAGCAGAGGGCATCTGCCAATCCCTGGTGTGCATGACGTAGGTTTTGATGGTCACCATGCAAAACAGGCAGGAAACAAACCCCACACGGAGGGAATAAGACCCCTACAGAGATCTGGGAGCCCGAAAGGCAGGACTCCTCAGTGACGTGGCACACCATTCTATACCCCCACACACACACAGAGGTGAGGGGGAGGCTGAGAGGCAGGGAGGGCACCACTAAAGGCATTTGCCTTTGGGAAGCTTTCACTAAGAACTGCTAACCACAGGCTGGCTCTCACATGTGTTTGGGACTAGAGTTCGCACTACCTGGGTGGCCCCAACACCCCAAGGCAAAAGTGTCCTTTAAAAGTGGTCCTAGATTGGTGGTGCACTCAGATGCCTGGAAGAGGCAACCAGAAATCCCCTCCAAAGGAACGCCCTTTAAACCGAGCCTCAGAGAATCCCCCCAAAAGCAAGCTGCCCTAAGCAAGAATCACCATAAACAGTAAACAACAGAATCAGAATGTAAGGGACTGCAGATGTTACTGTTTTGGGAGATAAAATACCAAATAAGAATAAGGTGTATTATGTTTAAGAATATTGAAGAGCATAGGAAAGTATGACCAAAGAATAAGAGACAGGGGCTGACGAGTGACCAATGACCAAGCAGATGTGGCTTCGCGATAAGACGAATGTAGACATTGAAACAGGGAGCAAGTCTAAGACGTTCATTATTGCTTGGAAGGGGGAAAAAAGTGAGAAGCCACCTTTATCAACCACACAATAGAAAAATAAATTGTTGCATAGTCTAACAATGGCATGCTTTAAATTGATTTAAAAAATTTGAAAAATAGCTATACAAATTAACCTACGTGATTTGTACAGGCATAATTTTGAATTAAAAAGTTCAAGTTGCAGAAAATATACAGTATGATTTACTTGTATAAAGTTAAAAAATAGAAAATAGTGTACATTGTTAGAAATACTGCATAAGATAGAGTCAAAAGCATGTCGAAGTACATAGAAGGACGATGTTAGACTCCCCTTCAGAGGGGAGAGAAGAGATACGTGGGGAGTAGCCCACGGAGACCTTGCCTCACTGGCAATGCTTTAGTGTTAAATTGGCTGGTGGGTGGGGATGTGGATATATGTCATATTTTCTTTTAGACATTTTTGTATGTATGACATATTTTGGCTTTTTTTTTTAATGAAACAAATAACAAAAGAACGATTTATTTCCCTTTACACCTAGCTTATTGTCTGAGGGGTAATTACATCATTTATTTTCTTGCCGCTTTGTTACATAGACTTTCTCCTTTCTGGTCTTCCAATCAACAACAGGCCAAAAATCAAGCCAAGGAGACTAAGAATGAGCTGGACTTAGCAAAGCAGCAGTCAGGGCTGGAGGACGGACTTTCCCAACTGCAGACCACAGCGCAGAGGAGTCAAGACCGAGCCACCGGTGTGAAAGCACAGGCTGAGTCGGCCTGACGCCAGGCTGGGGGCCTGGAGGAGGTCATTACTCCTGCCACGGCCACCAGGGGCAGATACACAGCATTTCCGTAAAAGATAATCCTTCAACTGCAGATTTTTGTGCCATTTGTTAGCATTTCTTTCATGCTGGTCCACACTCAGGGGTGTATATCTGTAGGGATTCCAATGGGCATGAAGGCTCTTACGTAGTAGAGAGCTGTCTCTGGAGAAGACAAGTCCTTTGGCCAGTTTATGTTGGAATGTTTACTCCTCTGTTCTTCCTAATATTCCCAGTGGTGTCCTAGTCAAAGTTGTCCTAAACTTCCAAACTTTCACAATTGATATCATTGGTCTATATTGCATGTAGTTACCCTTTATTCTAATTAACTCACATAACATAAAGAAAAGTGAAAGTCACCCACCAAAGAGAATAGATCAAGTCACAAAAATTGCAGGGAGTTCATTAAACAGTTGTCAAAATGAGCTATTAATTTCAGTTGCTGAAAGAAACTATCAACTCGTTTTCTTAGCAGGAAATCTTTGGTTGATCGAGTTAATATGGTAGCTTAAAAGAAAAATGTTGAAGTGTTCTTGCAATAGGTCTGTTCCCTTGCTTTAACTCCTAATATACTAGGGACATTTCCCGCTGGTGGGAGTTGAGAATATTTCCTACAGAAGGAAGGCTGAGGAAGGTACTTTCTGCCCACTCTCTTTCCACTTCCGTATCCATTCCTAGGTCTGACCTTTGTCCATCTGTCTCGGGTCATCAGCCATTCAGGTGACCACAGAGCTTTCTCTCTGAAACGGAGGCAACAGTCCATCCTGGCACTTCTGCTGCCCTTCCCGCCCCATCCCCGTCTTACCTTTCGCCGATCCAGTGATGCATCCTTGCTGCCTCTAAATCTTCACCGCTTCCTCTGCCCTTCTTCATGGACATACAGTGGTTCAGCCCAGTGGAACAGATGCCTGTCAAGTGCAGGACTGGGTCAGTTCTGTCCTCTTTCTCTCACCTCAGTGTAGCTCAGGACAGACCCTTGGTGCCTCATAAACAGTTGTCTTAACTTGGAACAACGATTGACACTTTGTAACAAAGAAATTCTTTTAATTAACTAAAGCTGAGATTTTTTCAACCTGAAAATTAACCAGCAATGCAAACAAGGCCCTGCTGGAAATACCTGAGTGACTCAGGCACACTGACTGACTGGTTATGGTTTCCGCTTACTCATTTCGTGGACAGTATCGGGCAGACATGCGTACATGCTGGATAAATATTTCCTGATCGGAGTGTTGCTCTGTTACAGGAGTTTGTAGAGCTGAAAAATCAATATGCTGTTCTCCAACGTAAGGCAAGCATCATAGGACTGACAAAGGAAACCTTAGGGAAAGTGAAACAGCTCAAAGATGCAGCAGAAAAACTGGCTGAGGATACAGAGGACAAGATAAGAAGAATAACAGGTATCTATTCCTTTTTTCCCAGCTTTACTGAGGTATACCTGACAAATAGAATTGCATATATTTAATGTGATGATGTAATGGACATGTTGTGCACATTGTGAAGTGATCACTGCGACTAAGTTAATTAACACATCCCTCACCTCTCATACTTACCTTTTTTCCTTTTGTGGTGAGACTGCTTAGGCTGTACTCACACAATCCCATGACATTAACTACAGTCAGCACCATGCTGTGCCTTCCATCCCCAGAACTCACGCCTTTCTTACCTGCGAGTGTGCACCCGGTGACCAACAGCTCCCCATCGTTTCTCCTGTCCACCCTGACATCTGCTCCTGTGAGTTCAACTTTCTTTTTAGATTCCACAACTGTGATCACAGTATTTGGCTTTCTGTCTCTGGCTTATTTTCTCTTCGCAGAGCATCCTCCAGGTTTATCTATGTTGTTGTAAGTGGCAGGATTTCACGATTTCCTTCTTTTTTATGCCTGATTTTTGTATATTTTCTTTATCACATTTCCTTTATCCATTCACCGGCTGACAGACACTCAGGTCGTTGCCATTGTGAAGGAACATTGCAGTGACCGTGGGGGTGCGGGTGTCTCTCTGAGGTTCCATTTCCTGTGGATAAATCCCTCCAAGTGGAGTTGCTGGGTCGAACGGGATTCTGTCTGCTCTTTCACCCCTCCACCAAATGAGCAGTTACATAATACTTCACCATCCTGGTGGAGTTTATACCAATTTCAGTTGATTTTGAGACAGCTTAATCCCGTGTGAGCCCACCGAGGGGAGAGTGGTAGGAAGCGGGGCTCTGCTTTGGGGACCGCGGTGTAACAGGCGTCTTGCATGGTTCTACTTCAAAGGGTATTATGAGCATCTACCCTGTGTTAATCTTTGACTTGTCGCCTTGAAACTCCCTTTCCCTAATCCAGTGGTCCTCCGCCGGTTTATCCCCTCCGCTGGGGACAAAAATGTCTGAAGACATTTCTGCTTTTCACAACTAGGGGGAACAACTAACATCTAGTGGATGGAGGCCAGAAATGTTGCTAAACACCCTGTAATACACAGAACATCTCCCCGCCACACACAGACACAACAATTATTCTGCCCAGTAGTGCCAAGGTCCTTCCATGGAACTTTGTGTCTGTCAGGGTCCCAGCAAGAAACAGAAAGCACATTCGGATGTGACTCTGGACCATGTATTTATAAGCGGCGTTGTCTCAGTTACGTATTCATTGCACATTAAACCAACCCCAGAATCAATGGCTTAAATGACAGCCATGCATTCTTTC
This sequence comes from Phataginus tricuspis, assembly GCA_029783875.1. Classification (NCBI taxonomy): domain Eukaryota; kingdom Metazoa; phylum Chordata; class Mammalia; order Pholidota; family Manidae; genus Phataginus; species Phataginus tricuspis. Next base: position 3,309,253 of record JAQQAC010012171.1, on the reverse strand, counting down.
TCTGTGGGTGCCTGGGTGTTCCCTGTGCACGTGTCCTGTGCGTTGCTCAAGCAGCTGCATTGGGCTGAGGGGTCGGCTGGCTGGTCCCCCAGGGTGGGCTTAGCTGAGATGTGGGACCTCTCTCTATGGGGGCTTCCATGCCGGGCTGTTTCAGGGCTCCAGGAGATACGCACAGAAGCTACAAGGCTTGAGGCCCTGCAACATCATTTCATCCACTTTCTATTGGTCAGAACAACTTGCAAAGCCTGACCTGATTTGAGGAAAGGTAAATAGAATCTACTTCTTGACAGGAGGAACTAAAAAATGGCTCAGGAATTAAGGGACTCAGCTCAGGGTGGGGAGGTACTGGGCGACTGGTAGTGGGGAGAGGCCATCAGCATCCCTGGGCCCGAGGGAGCGGCAGGACCCTGGGGCTCAAGTGCTGTAAGGTGGCTCTGCGCACGCCTGAGGGCCTGGATGGGCCACCTTGCAGGAGCTGCTGCAGAGAAATGTAAGACCTGCAGGCATCTTGCTGCTTAAGAGACAGAGGTCACGGGCCCTTCCCACCCGCCCAGCACCTCGCAGAACCGGCAGTGGCCAAGCATGAATGAAAGCCAGAGGTCAAGGGAACCAGGGGCCGTCATCCACAGAGGCCAGCTCTCCAGGACACAGGGTGGGACGGAGCAGGGTCTGCAGGGGTAAATGCCAGTAACCTCACCATCCTAGACACATGCGTGTTAGAAACACAGGGGTCTTGTTTTCTTTTAGTGCAGATGTACTTCTAGTGCTGAATCTCCTTTTCAATCTCAAATGACATATATCTGAGAGTTTTCAGTGACGAATGCTTACCGTTCATATCAGCTCTGTAGTCTCTCAAAGGCTCTGACTGCTAGAAAGTTCTTATATTCAGACAAGAATCTCCCTTCGTGGAACTTTCACTGCTGATTTCATTCTGTTTCCTTAGGATGACAAAAAATACATTTACTGTGCTTTTCTGGTCCTCAAATACTTGCAAATAGTTTTAGCACATTAAACATCACTAGTTAAATCAACTTTTCACAGGACAGTTTCAGATTTCCTCAGCAATCTGGTTCCTTCCTCTGAACTCATGCTGGGATTTCCCCAGACCAGGTGAGGATCCAGGTGTGATCTGGCCAGTGAACTTGGACACTTACCTTCCTTTGTTAAGTATGTACTTCAGGCCCAGATCAGCTACTTTTCCAAAGACCACCTCCCACTGTTAACTTCAGCTCTCTGGAGCTCTTCTACCCACTACCCAGTAGGGTCCTTGACAGGGTTTACTATAATTGCCATGTATTTGTTGAATGAAAAATGGGTGGATGGGTAGGTGGATGCATGGATGGACAGGAGTGAGTGGCATCCCCTTTGCTTTTATTGTTCAGGGACTTCATCAGCAGAAGAGAACGAAGAAATGAAAATGTCGGTCCTTTTTCCAGAAAAATGAGGAAATCCTAAAGTGATGAGCACATGTTAAAAAGTGAAGTTAAAAGTATAGCCCTTCACCAAATACAATCAAGCCCACCTCTGTCTTTTCATTTCTAATAAATTCTAATTAGTGTTAGACTTGCACTGATAAATGCCTCCAGATATAAAATATTTTTAGACAAAAATATCAGTTTGCTCTGACTTATGTGAAAACTTTGAGAAGTCTGGTAGAAATAAATGTTTTATCCATTGAATCAGAACACAAAACTAAACCTATCTGGAAGACATATAATCCCTGTGTTTGGTATGGTGTGGGTATCCGGGAGGACGCTATCAGGTGAAAATGTATCATTTACTTCATTTTCTTCTCTCAGATTTAGAAAAGAAGATCCAAGATTTGAATCTAAGTAGACAAGAAAAAGCTGATCAACTGAAACAGTTGGAAGATCAAGCCATTGCCATTAAAAATGAGATTGTTGAGCAGGAAAATAAATATGCCATGTGCTATAGTTAGAGTCACAGTACAAAATCAACCTGCGCCTTCTCTGGCTTCTGATGGGGACACCTGAGGCGCTGAACTCCGGAAACATGAATGCTTGGCCCGGCCTGCGCTTCCCCTAGCCCTCTCCGGGCCGCACACCCGCCCCGGCGCTGGGCCAGGACTCGGCCGAGGCAGGGCCACTTCGTGCGGAAGAGCAAGGGCCAGTAAAGGGACTGTCTCTGCTTGCAGAAACCTTTCCTCTGGCCTTCCTTGCCCTTTCCTACTGAAAAATAGTGAGTTACGTATGGCAAGTGTAAATCTAAATATTTTATTTACTAATACTCATTTCAAGTGAACTGAAAGGTGAGCTAAATCGCCAGCAGCTGGGGTTAAGGAATGGGCCTTATCAATCAACAGGTATCAAGTCTCACTTAAGCAAGGTAAGTTCTAAAGATCTGCTGGGCGTCACATGCACTGTCGATGATGATATACACTCATGTTATGAGGGTAGTGCTGATATTAAATGTTCTTACCACGATAAATTTAAGCAAAATAAATCAGTGCTTCTAATACAAAGATGGAAATAAATATGGGTGGCATGTACTAGCTTGTCTTATGATTTAATTTAGGCTTGCTCTATCTGTAACACTATTGTTCTATTCTGAATAAAATGCATACAATTCAAAATTTAACTTGTTCTTACACCCACTTTTCTACATATTCATTCTCTCAACCAAAGGATTCCATTTCCCCACATGGTACTAGAACAATATGCAAAAAGATAAATACTGAACTACATTTTATAATTTGCAGGCGTTTTTGCTGTAAAATCTACTTATTTTTAAAAGACTAGCAATCATGTTATTGTTGAGTATAAAAGATCAGATTGCCTCATTTCAAAATGGTTCTATGATTTCACATTGACTTTTTTTGCATGTGTGATATATAGCGCATTGCTTGTTTGTGAAAGCTATCCTGCAGAGGGATTCTTTTACAGGAATTTGTTTCACAGTTTTGAATAAGCAAAAATATACATCAGCATTGATGTAAGAAAGAGGAAAAGCAGCTGGAGCCATTTCTCCTAAGGGACTGACTCATAAAAAATGGATTTAAAAAGTCAACAAAGGGGCTTTAGGATTACATGTAAATATGAAATTTCTGAAAATGTATTTTATTCAGGATAATTGCAGTTTCCTTGGAGATCCTGAAGAATAGAATGAAACTTTTCTATGGGACAGCAGTCTCTCTTGAAATATATGATCGTAATGCTTCACAGGTCTAGCACTTAGATTCACAGAAAACACCAACAAATGACACACAACATGAAGAGAGTCTAAAAATATAGCTGTTGTAGAGTCTAAATTGTTTACTCCAGTGTAGAGGGTAGCACAGACTTGATTTTACAGGCATGGTTATCTGTTTGCAATAGCAACATTCCATGTTCTACCTTTTCAATGATCAAAGACAGTGTAAGCAACAGGCCAGAGAGTGTGGACGTGGTTAAAGAGGGAAGAGTTTCTGTCCTCTGACTTCCCGGTTGAAGTCTGAAGAGACAGAAAATTCCCCATCCAGGAGGGAAGCACATGCCCCGCAGAGCCAAGCGCCCACCACCTCTGCGGGCTCCGGGGATGGCAGTTTGATGAGGTTAGGAAGCATGTCAAGAACTTTGGAAAGATTGCAATTAAAAAGGTTATGCTTTGTCAACTTTGGTGTTTAATAAGCTTTGGTTATCTTTCAAAATGTACATATTTGAAAATCTTCCTTGGTAATGTCAGCTGAAAAATTCTAATGTCCTGTACTGGCTCTGTCAGTTGTTTAAGCCGTACCCAAGGCAAAGCTTCAGTGAAATAGTACCTGATACATTGCAAAGTAATTTGGTAATGTTGAACTGTATATTAAGAAAATCATCTTAAACAGGGAGAAAAGCTCTGGGGATAATTCATTGCACTACTTATATTTAAAATGCAAAGAATCCAAATAGCTACAAATGAATTAAATATGATTTTACCAACCTGAGTTCTTGGTTGCAAAGACTGAAAACCAACGATAGCTTATTAAGCAGGAAAGAAATGTGTTGAATGGATACCTAGTAGCACATAAATGGAAGACCTGGCTGGGGAAAAGCTTACCAAGGACAATTATGCACCTGGGAATGTATCTAAGATTGAGTCCCAGGAGTCCCGCTGGACACTCTCCACTGTCCAGTCAATTTCCAGCCATCTCTGCATCATGTGTCACTCGACATGCCCGGTGGGGGTTTCCAGTCGATGGCGCCTCCTCACGGCCCTGGCTGCCAGGGAGTGAGAAGAGCAAGCATCTGACGCCCTTGGCTTCGGTGGCGGGAGGGGAGTTCTGCCTCCACTTACCTTTGGAATCTTCCAAAGTAGGATTTTGATGCCAGACATCAAAAATTCACAAATGTCCATTATAAACCACCTCTTTGACTTCTTAATATATTCCTCATCCCATTTTTCTTCTAAAGCAAAAGCATACGCTTCTACCAAACATAGCGTTGCCTTCACTCAGCATCTGAAAGCACCTTCCCCCTGTCCTTGGGGGAACCAGCCCAGAGCCCATCTCCCACTGAGGGCATCGGCTCTAAGTCCCTGGGCTCCAGTGCCTCTATCCCTTGTCCATTTCTGCCACAATCAGTCTTGATGCATGTACTGCAACTTACAATCAGAATGATAATGTTCACCACCAACATGCACCAAGTGTAGAATTGTGGGAGAAAGAAAGGAGATGAAGTACATTAAATATACTTTGTTTTATAATACAAATGTATAAATACAAAATACCACATACTGAGAAACACAGATAGAGGTTGTATTTCATTTCTGTAATTCTTCCACCACCTACTTTCATTTCTGTAAACGAAAGAGGCTATAGTTGGTATTTATGATCTTCTTTCTTTCCTCCCCATTCCATGTTCCCTCTGTCTTTAGTAAACATCTCTTTACCAGATGTTTACCAAGCCTCCCTTCCTGAGTATTCTGAGGCTTTGAAGGTCTTTGTGTTCAGAGGCAGGGTGCTCTTACATTACATTTTACCCCTGGACATGGCAGGATTAGATGTCTGGGTTCCAGTACACATGCCTCCCGGCTGCCACTGGTGACAGCAGCTCCATTTCCCTTTAAAAGTGAAGACCAACCTAACCAAGGAAGTGAAAGACCTATACTCTGAAAGCCACAAGACACTCATGAGAGAAATTAAAGAAGATACCAATAAATGGAAACACATCCCGTGCTCATGGATAGGAAGAATTAATATTGTCGAAATGGCCATCCTTCCTAAAGCAATCTACAGATCCATCCTATCAAAATACCAAAAGCATTTTTCAATGAACTAGAGAAAATCATTCTAAAATTCATATGGAACCACAAAGACCCTGAATAGCCAAAGCAATCCTGAAAAGGAAGAATAAGGCTGGGGGGATTATGCTCCCCAACTTCAAGCTCTACTACAAAGCCACAGTAATTAAGACAATTTGGTACTGGCACAAGAACAGAACCACAGACCAATGGAACAGACTAGAGAGCTCTGATATAAACCCAACCATATATGGTCAATTAATATATGATAAAGGAGCCATGGACATACAATGGGGAAATGGCAGCCTCTTCAACAGCTGGTGTTGGCAAAACTGGACAGTTACATGCAAGAGAATGAAACTGGATTATTGTTTAACCCCATACACAAAAGTAAACTTGAAATGGATCAAGGACCTGAATGTAAGTCATGAAACCATAAAACTCTTAGAAGACAACATAGGCAAAAATCTCCTGAATATAAGCATGAGCGACTTCTTCCTGAACGCATCTCCTCGAGCAAGGGAAACAAAAGCAAAAATGAACTCATGGGACTACATCAAACTAAAAAGTTTCTGTACAGCAAAGGCCACCATCAACAGAACAAAAAGGCATCCTACAGTATGGGAGAGTATATTTGTAAATGACATATCCAACAAGGGGTTAACATCCAAAATATATAAAGAACTTACATGCCTCTACACCCAAAAAGCAAATAACCCAATTAAAAAATGGGCAGAGGATATGAAGAGACAGTTCTCCAAAGAAATTCAGGTGGCCAACAGACACATGAAAAGATGCTCCACATCGCTAATCATCAGAGAAATGCAAATTGAAACCACAATGAGATATCACTTCACACCAGTAAGGATGGCCAGCATCCAAAAGACTAAGAACAACAAATGCTGGTGAGGATGCGGAGAAAGGGAATCCCTCCTACACTGCAGGTGGGAAGGTAAGTTAGTTCAACCATTGTGGAAAGCAATATGGAGGTTCCTCAAAAAACTAAAAATAGAAATGCCATTTGACCCGGGAATTCCACTCCTTGGAATTTACCCAAAGAATACAACTTCTCAGATTCAAAAAGACATATGCACACCTATGTTTATTGCAGCACTTTTTACAATAGCCAAGATATGGAAGCAACCTAAGTGTCCCTCAGTAGATGAATGGATAAAGAAGATGTGGTACGTATACACAATGGCATACTCTTCAGCCATAAGAAGTAAACAAATCCTGCCATTTGCAACAGCATGGATGGAGCTAGAGGATATTATGCTCAGTGAAATAAGCCAGGCAGAGAAAGACAAGTGCCAAATGATTTCCCTCATTTGTGGAGTATAACAACGAAGCAAAACTGAAGGAACAAAATAGTAGCAGACTCACAGACTCCAAGAAGGATGGCTACCAAAGGGGAGGGGTGTGGGAGGGCGGGAGGAGGGGATTGTGGGGTATTATATTTAGTACACATGGTGTGGGGGAATCATGGGGAAAAGACTGTAGCACAGAGAAGGCAAACAGTGAATCTGTGGCATCTTACTACACTGATGGACAGTGACTGAATTGGAATATGAGTGGGGACTTGATAATATGGATGAATGTAGTAACCACATTGTTTTTTCATGTGAAACCTTCATAAGTGTATATCAATAATACTTTAATTTTAAAAAATGTAAAAAAAAAAAAGAGTGAAGACCAATTACCCCAGTGTCTTGCCTGAGGGTTTCAGCCCTGGGCAAGTTCACTATGGATTCAGTGAGACCAAGAAATGACAACAGAGCATTCTTGGGGTAAAAGAGTTTATACCCGGCTTTGTTCTCCTGGCAGTAGGGTTGAGCACTAGAATCACATCTGCATCCAGCAGCCTGCAAGTCCGTAACCCACCTCCCTCTCTGTCTCCACCCAGAGCACTGGGCAGAGCTCTTTATATAGTGACTCAGTCAGTAATAGCTCATTGCCTATAGGTGTGGAAGCAGTAGCCTAGCAGCAGGCCCATTACATCAGGTAGTTTAGCATCAGGTGAGGATTCTGGCCATAGGAACTGCCATTTTCCTCACACCCAGTCAAAATTATCATCCACCACCACCCCACCCCACCTTCTTTATTTGGCCAGTTTATCCTGTAGCATGAGGAACCTGAAATAAGTGGTATTGGTATGTAATCCAATTCAATGGCATAACGGTTGTGTCATTGTGGATAAAGTGAAGGTTCCTATGGCCAGGATTCTCACCTGGCCCTGGTCAGCTAGCTCACTACACACATGTGGGCAGTATGTTGCTAATGACTCTATATAAAGAGCTCCGCCCAGTGCTCTGCACGACAGGGTGGCACAGCTGCACGGCTGCAGGAGAGCAGAGGCCGGAGTGGTGGAGCACCGAGGACAGAGATTGGGACGGCTGTGCGGGCAGAGAGGCCCAGGGGCAGAGACCAGCTTGCTGCATGCAGACTTGCAATGAGTGGATGGGATTCTAGTGATTAACCTGCCACCATGGAAAAGAATTGGGTATAAACCCTTTCACCCCAAGAATGTTGTATTGTCATTTATTTGGTCACATTGAATCCATAGTGAACTTGCCCGGGGCTGAAACCCTCGGCACGACAGCAAGGGAGCAGCACAGAGGTCTAGACTGAAGTCTGAGCATCGCAGAGCAGGGCTTGGAGAAGAGCAGGAGTCAGAAACCAAGGTTGGGACCGAGACTGACGAGACTCAGTAAACAGGGCGAGCAGGCCGCACCGAAGACACTGGATGCGGAAGGAGCCAGACAGGACAGGGACCTGGGTTGGTCACACGTGATGTAGGTGGCCAGTAAGTGTGAGAAACATTTCCAACCCAGCCAGTCACAGACGATCATGACCATCAGGCAACAGATGATTACAGGTAGCTGGTGTGGTCCACTAAGGAAAAAATTCTATCTTCTCCTAAGTTAGAAACGAATCCCAGGTGAGGGCAGCTCAGAGCCTGCAGGTGAGCAAAAGGAGCACATAGCGTCCAGAGAGCAGAACGAAGCCCACGACAATGGGGAGTAGATCCTGGCAAGAATAAGCCCAGTGGGGCACAGGCGAGAAAGTGCTCTCCGATATCCACCCTCCCCTCTTTCTGCTGGTGATAGAACACCTCCGTATTTGAACTGGGCATGTAGCTGCCTAGTTAGAAAAATCTGTATTTTTCAGCCTCCCTTGCAGTTCACTGTGAGACTGTGAGTAAATTCTGGCCAGCTGGAAGTTAGAGTGTTGTGTGCGACTTCGTGGACCCAACCTTAAAAGGCAGCTGTCTGTCCTCCGCAGCCCGCAGAACACGGGCCCCCAAAAGATGTCCCCGCCCTAATCTCAGCGCCTGTGAATATGTTCCGTGCAAAGGGACATTAAAGTTACAGGTGGAATTAAGATCATAATCAGCTGACCCCGCGACGGGTTGCTGGCCTGGATTATCCAGGTGGGCCCAATGTTGGCCCAAGAGTCCTTCAAAGTGAAAAAGGGCAGAATAGAGTCTGGGAGAAGGACTTGGCCTGGCGTGGCTGGCTTTGAATCTGCAGGAAGCAAAGAACATACAGGCCCCTACAAGCTGTAAAAAGCCAGGAAAGGGATCGTCCTCCATGACGCCCAGGAAAGAACGCAACAGTGCAGCACCCCGATGTTAGCCCCTGAGACCCGCGTCGGACTTCTACAGAACCGTAAGGTCAGGTCGTACTGTTGTAAGCTACTGTGTTTGTGGTAATTGGTTGCAAGCAGCAGTAGGAAATAAATATGCCCTGCATTTGTTTTTCCCCTTTCAACTGGGCCAGAATACGGTGAGCCCGCTCCAGCCATGTGATGGGGGTAAGCCTGGTGAGACAAGTGGAAGACACCTAGGTCCCCAGGTGGCTGTACCAGTCAGCAGCCCAGCGGGAGGTGGAGGGGGAGCTGGGACGGTGTACTAAGGGAACTGGCCGCAAAGGTGTGGGCAGGGTGGAGAAACGCCGTAAGAGACCCCAGCGCAGCAGCCCAGAGCCAGCCCCGGGGTGAGGAGGGCGGGGCACAGCAGCAAACCGCACACAGGCTGCGCAGGAGGGCCACCGAGGGCGATGCGGCGGCTGCGACAACCCTGCAAGGGGTCTCGGTGCGCAGGTGCCCCAGCGCTGCTCCCCGCCCCGGGCCGCTGTCTTGGTAGCGCTTCCCTTTAGTTAAACCAAGGGGCCAGGTTGATGTTCCCATGGACATCAGGCTCCTGGCGCACAGAGGAGGGACAATGACCTGCGGGTTAAAGCTGTCTGGGTCCCACCCACCTGGACCACCTGCCAGCCTGAGCCTGTACAGGACAGGAGGCGGACTCCCCTATTCCGTCACCATGATTTCCGTCTCTGTTGAAACAGCTGAACCAGCATCCCCATTGGTACCTCTGGGTCACTCAGGGGACTCCACGCCGTTTGCTCCACAGCACGGGGACAGTGGCCCAAGGGTCAGGTGACAAGTGCAAATCCTGGCTTGTCCCCTATGTGACCTTAGGCAACTTACAGCCTCTTTGAATCTCCTGTCCTCATTTCCCTCGACTGTAAAATGCAAATTAGCATACCTGGTCTATGCAACTGCAATGTTCCAATTCCTGTCAAAGGCCTTTGCGGAGAGCGAGGTACAGAAATCCTTTAAGACGTACTATCAGTGGGGTCGTGGGTGTCGCGCCTGCGTTTTCTTTCCTGCCGCCTCAGCTCCCTGTAGTGTTGCCCGCGTTGAATTCCTGATTGTTCTCTCTTCCCCAGACCTAACCTTTCCTTAAGGGAAACTTAATTCTACCCTGAAGCCTTCTCTTTCTAGCTGAAGCCTTTCTCGGCAGTTCTCTTATGTTGCCAGCTGGCTGATACACTTTATCTGTCTAACCAGATAGCAAGTTCCATGAGGACATGGAGCACATGTGCAGCCACCTCTGGGTCTTTTATAGAACCTAGTGGAGTGTGCAGCACTGTAAATATTTGTTCACTTACGTATCTGCTCCATAAAGTGACTCCACGTTGTCACAAGCCAGGCTATCCTTGGGCCATGGCTGAGTTAATTACAGTTACATGTAATGTGGAGCCAGCTAGCCACACGGTTACACTAAACGGTCGAGCCTCCACCCCACCCCTACCCCCACAAAATGTAATGTCCTTGGGAGCAATTCAAATCTTTGCCTCAATATTTAAGGGAAAAACTGTCAAATAGGAATAGAGTGCAGGCATAGGACAAAGGAAATTCTGTGTGTGTTTCTGTCTCTTGAACACACTAGAGCAGCCGTGGAAAACCCTCTCCTCTCTGGAAACTCCTCTCCCCTAAAAACTCCCCCAAACCAAGCTCACACTTCTCTTCATTCCTTTGTGCCCAACTCTTTCCAATCTAGTTTCTTCCCTTTGCTTTTCCTCTGCCATGTATATTTACAAAGCTTGATTATTTCCCAAGTCGCACAGCCATAAATTAGGGTGAGCCACTCCCAAATGAAGGTCATGGCCTCGCAGATAGGCTAACAGCCATGCAGCCCAGGCAGAGCCCACTGGGCAAGTAAGGGCGAGCCTGTCCTCTGCATTCAGTTAGGCTGGCTACAAAAAGCCTCTGCATTAAGTGGCTAAGCACAAAACATTAAAGGACACTTTTGAAAATGTATTTTAAGATTCATGCAACATTTATATAAATGCAACTATAATTTGTAGGTTTCTCAGCAGTCCTTACCCACTAAGCAAATCCGCTCACTCAACCCCCTGTGTGCAGACACACTCACTCATCCTCCCTCGCCACCCAGGCCCCCCCAAAAAGCCTGATTAGAACTTTTTTCATCCGCTTTATGCTTCTGACTATAAGTTCTTTCCCAACCTGATTCTAAGCTTCAGAAAAATGAAGAACTTTGAGGACCAAGGTTCTCACGGGTTTTTTCAGTTATAAGTTTTAAGCCACACAGCTACCTGCTTACAGTTTACCAGGAGGGAGTCTCCCGTTTCCTGCCCTCAGCCCTCGTTTTCTCTCTGTGAGACAGAGAAGGATCATTTTTTTCCCTCCCTCCAACAAAAAGCAGTTAAAGCAGAACTAAGCACCTGCTTATCCATCCAACAGCTTTGCTCCTCTGAGAAATAACTTGAATCTACATATAATCTTTACCTTTACTCATTAAACCCAATGAGTAGCCGTCCTAGAGGGCTCCTACCCCCCTACAAACCGCCTCTGGTTCAGCCTGCCCGTTGAATGAACTTTGTTACAGAAAGCAAGCTTTCCACAAGCTACATTAAACTTATTAACCAGAACCTACAGGGTTTTTGAATGGAGACATAGATGTTTTCAAGTTCACATATATTGTGTGATTTTTGTTTTCTTTAACAGGCCAGTGTTTGACTCATAGCAATATCCAGCATCTTTCCTCACACAACCATAGCTCTTCGACAGACACCAAAGGCTGGGGTGTGGGTGGCTAGCTGCGTTTTACCTTCTATTCCCTGGGTAATAATAGTGTAAGGATACTGCATTTCCCAGCTCTCTCTGGTCATCCTAACATGGTGCCAAGAATTAAAATCTAATCTGTAGATTTCTTGCAATGAAATCTCTGAAGTTCTTAGCCTGCAAAATGTTTACAGTAAAAAAATAAATAAAATAAAAAATTCTACCAGTTGAAGATATACCGCTGATGGGAAAAGGCACAAAATGACTGTCAGAAAAGTATTAGAAAGATCTGGGCCAGCTTCCAGAGACACCAGCTGCCGGCATCTCAGGAGCTCTTTATTCTCTGACACTACCTCTCTTTCGGGAGAGAGATGTAAGAAATCCAAAGTGCAAGAGAGTACAAGATTTTCCTAGTCACCTCCCCTCATTTTCTGAAGGGTACTAAGGTTAACATAAGGGGGCATGAAGCTAGTTGGGCAGAAATGTGTGATGGCACGTGTGATGGGAAATACCCCGTGATAATACTCATTCTTTTGCACCCTCTCTTTCAGGACAACTTGCTCATTTAACTGGTCTTAGGCTCTATTAAATGGGTCATCTAATGCAGCAGAATATTTTCCTAAAATTGACCTCTATTTTAAACCGGTCATCTTTACATGAATGGCCTTAGAAGTTAAATACTTTTAACCTGTTAATATTTCACAGGGACGAGTTCTGCTTGAAAGAAAACAATGGTCAAAGTTTTCTTTGTAACCAAATAGAAATACTTTATCCTTAATGTTAGTGAGCAGAAATGTATCCTTTGAGAATAGCCAACTAAGTGAGCATACAGTTATAGTTACTCAACACATTCAGTAGAATTATTCTGAGTAGTCAAAATTTTCCATGTAGTTTTTTAAAAGAGGGCTACAATGTAACTTACAAATAAAAAGGTCTTACAAATTTTAGATATTAAGTTTTATTATACCTAAAAATTTATTAATATGTATTCGTGCAACAAAATTCATTTCCTTATGTAGGAAAACAAAGGTAACCAGTAAAGTAACTTGTTGATTGGGAACATCAGTTCTATATGATATGTAACCAATGTCTAGGACTCTGTAATAAGCCAACACCTATCCAGGCTGTTACCTCTGTTTAAGCGAATATCTAAAGCCAAGGGTTTTTTGTTTGTTTTTTTAAATTCTCAGTTAATTGAGCTTATTATAGGTATCACCCCATTGTCGTTTTTTAGAAATGGAAGTTAAATGGAGCCTAAAAATCTAACAACCAAACTAGTGTTTGAGGATTCCAGAGATTCATACCGTGGGAAGAAGCTCAAAGCTTGGAAGAGCAGTATAAACATTCCATATCTAAAGATAAACACGTGCGGATCTTTCTGACACTCAGGTTTACCTTTGTTGGCCACACACCACATGATAACTCCTCAGGTGAGGCAAATATGAATGAAAAGATGAAGTATTGAGATGTAAGGACTGCTTTCATTTGGAAAGAAGTCTAATCTTTGAAATGAAAAAAGTCTATTTAGATGTGAGTTATGTTTTAAGTTATAATTTTTCCTCTTTAAAATCCCATTTCCCCTCAACTCTTCAGACCATGGTCAGACATTCTATGCAGCAGACAGAGAGAAGTGTATATAGTAAACTTTCTCCCTAACAAACTCAATTTTGCTCCCACTTTGGGGCGCAACTCTAATATACAGCTAATTAGATTTAAACATTTACAGACACCTTTCTCTGTAAAAGGGGGGAAAATGAACTTTCAGCTGGCATACAGCTTACCATATTTTGATTAGAATACAGAAGCAGAGAAAGTAGCTGTAGTTAACAAAAAGGAAAAAAAAAATGAGACATGGCTCCTATAGCACTGCATTCAAACCCGAACAGAACATAACAGTTTCTGCTCAACTCAAGTTTCTATCGAGTACCTGCAAGCTTTAAGAGATACCGACAAGCTTTGATATCTCTTTTCTCCGTTTCAGCTGTCCAGTAGGCAGACTCTTTTCTTAGGGATGTGAATGTGATCCACCATGTCCATCTAGGCTGCATGGTCTGTGAAAGTGAACTGCACTTCTATACAGAAAATGTTGATTTGGGCAATGCAACCATTGAAACTGTCTTAATTTGGAAATAATTTTTAGAACAAGGGCTATGCATGTTCATCATGGGGGAAAAAAATCACAAAATGGGAAAGCTATCACATAATTCCTAGGTGGTCCCCTTTTTTTTCATCCATCAAAATTTTTTTTCGTAATTGGGGCCTGCTTTTCCCCTAGTTATATCATAGAAACAGGCCAACGTTTTTAGCCCCATTTTTTGGTGTTTCATTACAGGGGTCTAGCATAATTAATTAAACTCCTATTGGTGATCATTTAGGTTATTTCCAGTTTTTCTTTTGTTATAAATATCTTTATATGCATGATTTGGCATGTTTTTCCAAAGTCAAAGTTATATATATTTTAAGTCTTGATATATTTCAGCTTGCCCTCCAGAAAGGCACACTTTTACCTGCTTACAGGTGAGGTGCTCTGCCCTCATGAACCTAATTACAGATGAGGTGATAAGACTGGGGACATTGACTTACTCTCTCATCACCACCTTGCAGCTTTTCCCATGACTGTGAAGGTGTGGTCACTTCTTGGCAGTCCTCAGGTAGATTTACATTCTCCACGTCACAGAGCAGTTACTGAGTAGGTTTATGTGAGTTAATTCTGCACATGTTTATTAATACTTCATGTATGTCAATCATGGCAAACTACTTTTTCATAGTTTCCACAGAATAAAATGAAACATGCTATCTGTTTTAAAGTACTAATGTGTGTTGGGTCTGACTCATTCTGGCCAGAGAATTACCTGTGAATGATTTTTCCCCAGAAAGCACCATGGGCATAGCTCCAGGCATTTATTGAATGAATGCATTCAACAAATATCTGATGAACTCTAAGCTCAGTGCTGGGGAAATTGCAAACGCTTTGAGAGCGTCCTAATTGTTTAACTCACAAAAAATGTATTCATACGCTACCCATTTACTTGGTGAATGCTCATTGCATACCTACAGCGTGCCCTGTGCCAAGCTGGTGTTGGGGAAACAGAAGAGATGGGGTGCCTGGCTTTGTGCGTGGCACATCTGTTCCAGAACAATCTAAAAAGATCTTCTCCAATAGGCATATATCCAGGCGTCACACATGGGTAATGGGATTGAGAAGATTCCACATGTGAAGTGTCATCAGAGGTGGGATTTGAACATAAGTAAAAGCTAGCTAGGCAGAGAAGAGGGAGAAGGCATTTCAGATAGAAGGAACCGGCTGGGCCAAAAAAACAGGTTTTGAGAATGGTGAATCTATGAAGGCTAAGGCTTAGGTGGGAGGCTGATAGGCTGAGAATGTAGAGATGACAGATTAGGTAGGGGCCAGATTTCAAAGTGCCTGTACAGTATGCTAAGGCACCGAAGCTTGTTTCACACATAAGAAAACTGAGGAGCACAGAAATGTGACCTACATGGGCCTGATTTAAGAGCTTGTCATGTCAATTCAGTAAATCCATTAGTGACTAGAAATGGTACATTTTCATTCCATAAGTCTTTGAATTTATATTCCAAGGTAAGAACTCATACTTGGTAAACATTTATAGCATACTTTATTTAAAGTATAACAAGCATTTATACTTCAAAAAAGATTTTGGGCTAGAATTTGTTCTTAATTATACCAGTTGAAAACAGATGCATTCTCCTTATTTTTAAAAGAGTTAAGACATTACAGATAAAGCAAGAGTTCCCTTTAACCCCCATTCCAAACACAATCCCATCCTTTCAAATACTCACAACTGTTTGCCTCCGTCTAGAACTTTTTCATTGTCTATCCATATATACATGTTCATAGAAATAGAAAATTGTAATGTTCTTTGTCTTAGACTTTAACCTTTGTTGATCTTTACCAATATTATATATGTTTAAGATAACCCTGGCTTTTTCTAAATGTAGACTATATGCCATTAGTACAAAGCAGTGTTTGGCACGTTGTAAATGCTCAAGAAACGTTAAATAGTGAGAGAAGTTGCTGCTAAGCTTAAGGTACTAATCAGGTGGGGTTGTCCAAGTCAAAGGTCACCAAATACTGGTGATTATCACCGCTTGGATTAAAAAGTCCTGAGTAGATGACTGAAGCGTCAGCTCCCTATTCCACGATTTCCAAATAAGATCACAGAAATCATTTAGTCCTAGAGGTTAACAGCAGCATTTCATTAGCATCTTGGAAAGAGCAAACACATCCTACGACTTCTTTGTCTGGACAACAGCCCAGTATGTGAACCGGCACCTGATCCTGGAGTGTGACCTAAAGCAGACTTGTTTCCGGATGTGTAAAATGCAGCCACCAGCTCTAGGTGAGCTGGCCTTCCCGAGTGCCATCAGCCTGACGGCAGCAAGCACAGCCCCGTGGTGAAATGAACGCGCCCTCTGGGAGACCGGGCTTATTCTGTTAGAGGAACTGCAGTCGTAGAGTTAATTCTTCTAGAAGGCCAAGGGCATTACTGTTGGGGAAGTTGAGGCAAGCCTGCAGCTGTCTGAGAGAGGGGAGGGCTTTTACCAGTGTTTCCCTTGCTTCTGAAATGTCCTCAGATCAAAGATCCCATCTTCCAGGGTAAAACACTAGGCTGAGAACTAGGGCCCACCCCCAGGATATGCTGTGAATAGTCGTAAAGCGTTGAACTTGCTAATAACATCCAGTTTCCTGGATCACCTTCGGTAATAATTAACAACCCAGGACTGTGAGACAGGTTTGCGGCAAGAGAGTAGATTAGACTATTACTTCAGGCCTCTGGTACGAAGATACCACCTGAACCTTACTAGGTTCAAAATATAGGTTAAATAAGCATTCCCGAAGGACCTATTACGTACCAGGCGTGGGACTAGGAACTCGTGGGCAGATGCGGTGAAGACTTCAGGGGCTCAGTGGGAGCTGAACTTGACCTTTCAAGTGGAGAAAGACAGAATCTAGAGAGAAAAAGCGTAGTAAATAAAGAAGATTTAAAAAATTATAATACCAGAATAGAGTCCTCTTATCCCTCCTCTGGCTATTACTGAATTTCAGCATCTTTACAGAGCTGAGGGAAGAAACACCATCCACTGAAATAAAAATTTCACAGTCTTTAAAATACAGTTTTAGGTGGGTTGTTCAAAGAGATAAGCTCATTTTTAAAGTTTTTCTAAAACGTACAACCACTGAGCGTTAGCTGCCTGCTCAATTTGACATTAGTGATTTTACAGTAAACATTTTAAAAACAGAGAAGCAGTGTGGGTAAAATTGCAATATTTCCAGAATCTTTTGCCTGGTTTTAGTACATCTGCATATTAATAGGTGTTTCCAAGGGGTGGGGAGAATTAGTACATCTCCATATCACTAGGTAATTACAAGGGCGTGGGAGGGTTTATCTGGACCAGAGAGGGTGGGTGCAGCTCTCTTCTGTTGCAGCCAGGTCCAGAGAGAGGCAGCGACAACAGCTTGTAAGAAATTAACGGATTTCTCCCACTTTATTTCTCCCTTTGACTGATTTCAGTTTCAAAGGTATTTTGCCCCAGGATTTTCCCCTGGAGTTACAAGCAGTCTTAACACACCTGATTTTAGATGCCAATGTATTTTGTCCAAGCATATAGCCTATATCAAAAAAAGAACATTTTAAATACTTCTGTAGTAAATAGTTGTAATAATTTCCTATACTTCCAATTATACAAGTAGAAAATGTTTGTGAATATAACTCTTACGGTTGCCACACACTGACCAGAGAAACAAACAAAAATCCATCCTTTTGAAGGCCTTACATTTTATTATCTGTGGAGTGGCAAGTATTTGTATTTTTTAAATTCTTACTGCCCTTCTTTAGGGCATTCATGAATGAAGGTAAAGATACGACATGCCAGGAAAATGAAATGTGGGCTCATGACTAGAATTCAAGTCTTAAAGTGTTTAATTGACTACATTTAAGTTAATCCTGCTATGAATCTGATAAAACTTTTCTAAAGAGCTTTCCTAAGGCTCTCTAGCTTCACCTCAGACATTAATCTCTCACTCATTTTTCAAGTGCCACGTTAGCAACCAGATGCTAAAATCTATAAACAAAGAATAGTGAACTGACAAAACGTGCCCCATTTAGAGGGTTCCTATGGCATTCCTGTTAAATACGGATTTGAAATTTTTTAGAAGGCTTGGAATTCATGGGCACAGATGGGGCAGCACTTTTTTCTACCCATGTCCCATTGGATCCTGTCGGATTGATCACCTTGTCACCGTCATGGGAGGTGAAAGGCAGTGGGTGTTTAGCCTTGCAGAAAGCCTGTGAGAAGCGCAGACAAGGCCTTCCTACACCTATGTTAGTGACTGTGTTAAAACATTCAAATACAGAGCTGGGTACTGTCCTTTGTGATGTTTCTTTTGAGATATTTAAGAATAGACAGATGACCATTTCTAAAGACAGTGTTGATAAAGACCTGCAGGAACCAGTCATGATAAACTAGGTTATATTGCAGTTTAAAACAAAAACCTCCCAAATCTTGGGCTAAGAAACACAGGTTCATGCTACATATGCAGAAAAACGTATTGGTTAAGGTAATGTGCCCTGGCTTCAGGCATGGCTGGATCACGATACTTCAAGTTGGTGCTTAAGGATCTGTTCCATTGCTTCTCTTAGTTCTGCTCTCTTCTGTGTTGGCTCCAGGCTCAGCAGCCTCCACCGATGTCAGGCTGATGTCCACAGAACTCTAAGTCCACGGGAAAGAGGTTTTCTTCTCTCTCAAAAAAATCTCAGCAATTCTCACAAAAATCCCAGAAGGTACCCTAACTGGAAAACTCAAGGTATGTGCCCATCCCTTAAGCCAACTACTGGAAAGAGGGGGATGGAGATGCACTTATTGGCCTGGGGTACATGAAGGGGGTAGCCCCAGACAAATTATGTGGGCCGACAGTGTGAAAGGACTTGTCCCTCAAAAGAACCCTAGGCGCTGTTACCAGATGAAGGGACGTTCCTGCAAGCCTAAACAGCGATTTCTGTTGTACAGTGGGAAACTGAAATGCCACGGCTCCTTGCCTGAGTCAGGCCCCGATGGTCATTGTCTTATAGAGGGTGACAGTAATGACTCCTAAGTGTCCCCTTAATGGTTGTATGGAAGGGCTATTCAATTTGTTATTCATCCAGTAAGTAGCTATTGAGCATGTACTATACTAGAAACTCTGCCACCCGATGGGAATACAAACTGCAATAAAACACAGTCCCTGCCCTCAAAGAGCTCTTGGGGACAAGGGCATTTAACACCAAATTATGGTGCTGTCCTTTATGTTATCAAAGAGGTACTTAGGAAGGGCTGAATTTTACTGGTCACTAAACTTTTCCAGATCAGTTCTGGCTCTTGCAAAGTACACTTAAATCTAACTTTCAAAACAGCAAAAATCTAGTATTTTTCATGAGAACAATGTTATATAAATAGCCAGGTTTTAAGACCTACAGATCAAAGCCAAGAATGTGACATCCTTGTTGTTTTACTGTCAATCCGGGATTTAAAATGAGTCTGTAAGGGCATCCTAAGACGGTGTGAAGGTGACCTTGAGAGCAGGTTTGGTTTTTTCCCAAACAAAATAATGCCTCAGGGAGATAACTGTCACATACTCTTTGAGGTGGAACAGCCAACAGTCGGTAATCGTATCTGCCGTCCAAACGCGGCAGAACTCCCCAGGGAAGACTGCCTCATGCCGAAGCGGGCAGTGCCAGGTTAAGTACAGCCCTGGACGGAAGGGTCAGGTCAGCAGAAGCAAAGCCTCCCCACACAGGCTTTACTAACAGAAGTGATTCTTTCCTCTAAACTTGTAACATCTTCTGAAATATTTAACAGAGGAAGAGCTGTTTCATGAGTGAAATTTGGAAGTATTTCTAAAATGAACTCAAGTATGGTAATATTTTTCTCCTTGACTAGAAATTTGTGTTAGGTAGAAAGTGGACATTTAAGACTTAAGAAAGTTTTTAAAACGTGGAGACTAGTCTTTATTTACTTTGATTAAAGGAACATTTATTGGGCACCTACCCTGGGCCCCCTGTCACATTCGGCGCTGTTTAAGCACAAGTGAAGGTCACACAGTACCTGTCCTTGTGTCACTGTCTACAGGGGAGATAAGGGCACGGACAAATAGTTAGAGCAGTATGTCATTTTATGCAGTAATGGGCCTTTACAAGGTGCTGGAGAGTCGGGGGTGGGGCGGGAGGAGAGGAAGTCATGTCTGAGTGGAGGCTTCAAAGATGCCTGGTAGCTCACTGAGCTGATGAGGTCAGTGAGCAGCAGCAGAAAGAAATGAAGGTCTAAAAAGTGTGTCACGTACAGGGAACTTCAGGAAGCTCCCATGGGCAGGGGGAAGCCATTAAAGGCTTTTGAACAAAGGAGTGACATGATCAAAGCTCTGCCTACAACAATCCTTCTGGCAATGTTAGGGGAACGAGACTGGGGACAGGGAGAGGCTGCAGGTAGTTAAGGGCAGCGAGGCCGCTCCTGTGGGCTGCGGGCGTGCAGACCGGATGTGGGGGAGACTGAATCAAGGCGGGGCAGTGAGGTTGGAGCGACAGGCACATGGGGACTAGGTGATCATGAAGTAGAAATAACAGGACCTGGTGATGGGCAGAGGTGACAGGGAAGGAAGGGTGCAGTGTGACTCCCAGCTGGGCTGCCTTCAAGAGTGCAGGCCCTGTGCAGTCTCTCAGGACCCCCACTCAGAAGGCTCCCAGGCTCGGCTTAATGCTTTACTCTCACCACCTGGAGATCATTCATAATTTCTGAACAAGGGGCCCCATGTGCTCATTTTTATTTTGCACTGGGCCCTGCAAACCATATAGTCGGCCCCGTTCCCAGGTTTCTGTCTTGAGCTAAGAGGTAGGTCATGGTGCCAATGACTGAAATTGGAAACAGAAGAACACACTTTGTTCTATAGTTCTATAGCGAGATGAGTTCACTTCTGCAACTCATGAACCTATGTGTCGTCAAAGTAGAGATATTCACTAAGTGGTTAGAAATTGCATGTAAATTCCAAGCAAGGGCCAAGCTAGAGTTATAGATGTGGGGGTGCCGAGGCCACAGACTCTGGGTGTAGATGCAAGTATGGAGAGGGAAAAGCAGCCAGAGACGGAAGCTTTGGGAGCACCCATGTTTCAGCTCAGAGAGGGGGATGAGAAACGGCAGAGGGGTAGTCAGAATCCCGTGGGAAAATTTTGGAGAGAATTGGGTCCTGGAAGCCAAGAGAAAAGGAGTCTCAAGAAGGAGGGAGTGATCGTGTGAAACATAGGCCACAAAGGGATCAAACGGGAGAACTGTCGATTGTGTTTGGCCATTAGAGGGCTGGTGGTAATTCCTGAGGCCAATGGTGCACACTGAGTCATAAGGGGATGAAGGAGGAGACCACATGAGAGCAGATGAGCCTTTCTAGAAGTTGGGTTATGAAGTCAAAGGGAGGAATGGAGTAGAGTAGAGGGTGTGTGCTATGAAGGCAGGCTTTGGGGTTTTCCTTAAGTTGTGGGAGCATATTTCTTAGGAGGTCAGAGGAGGGCTCTTGCCTCCAGGACAGAAGTGTAAAAGAGAAAGGTGTGAATGAAGACGGACAAGCTCATAGATGGAGTGCTCTGAAGGGGAGTCCGTGTCATACACACTCCCAGATGCACAGACACATGCCAAAAAAAAACCTAACAAATCTAATTTACAGGGTTTTACTGCTGAGTGGGGTGGTCAGGAGAGCAGAGGGCCTTTCGAGTGTTGAGTGACTCCGCTCCAGGAGAGGATCAGATAAGGAGAGGATCAGATATCATCAGGGACAGGTAAGTAGCTACTAGCAGGGAAGACCGTCTGCTGTGAGAGCAGAGGCCAGTCTCACAGAAGATGCAAAACAGAGTGATGCTTGCAAATTTGTACATAAAAACTGTAGTCATCTCTGGCCCAGGGTGTTAAAAGCCCTGAAAGGGGAAAAGACTTTTGCCTCTGAATGCTTTTTCTAATCGGGCTCTGAAACGCCTCGGTGGCAACCCTAGCTCCCCACCACAGTACCTGCTTTCCCAGGGCTCTCAGGCTGCCCAGCCAGCGCCAAGGATCCCCAGCGTCCCTCAGAGGCGGAATCTCATCTCCGCTGGCTGCCACAGGGCAAGTGCTCTGGTGAATAATTAATGCATCGCCAAGACCTGAGGCTCCTGCCTCCCTCAGCGGAAAGGATGTTTATGAACTCATAAGGCATTTACTCTATGGTCTATTGATTAAACTCCCCTGGGCCCTATTTCATTGCAGCTAAGTTAAAAACTGACCAACTGACCACTTAAACCCTTCTCCTGGCAGTAACTAATTAGAAAACAAGCAAAATCTCCTGACTGGACTAATAACTAACTATAGTCCCCGAATTCTGGGCATTTTTGCTGAGAGCAGGGCTAAAGAAAGCTCAGGCTTTGACTCCAGCCATTGCTAAGGCAGCAGAATTGGGCTAATTCACAGTAAGGTTGGCAGAGTCCCACCACGAGCCTCTCTGCGTCTCCAACCCCCAGGAGAGGGGCGAGCTTATAGTCACCCCTTATTTTGCCAGACAGATGACCCACGGCGTTCTTGGGGGCCCCTCCCCACCTCACTGCGTGTCCGCGGAGGTCCCCTCTAGAATCGCTCAGGCTGTGCCTTGGGGAGGGGAGGGGAGTGCGTCTCAAGACTCAGCTACGTGGCGCAGTCAACCCTGTCACGGTGAGATGGGAAAGGGCGTCACTGACAGTGGTGCCGGTGCAAAAATTACCTGAGTTAGGGCCATCGTCTGGGTTTCTGTAAGGGGTAGATTCTTAAAAACAACTAAATGGGTGATTCAATGCCGCGGCCACCTGGGGGTCTGGGCCTGAAAAAATGTGTGCGCAAAGGAAACGAAGCGCACGGCCGTTTCCTTCCTCGGTGAGGACCTTACAGATGTCGCGCCTCGCCCCAGCTCAGGGACGGCGGAGCTGCCGCTTCTTCCCCAGGAACAAATCCGACAGATCGGCATTCTGCAAAGGGTTAACCCGTCCTTCCCCGCCGCCCGCGCCCAGGGAGAGTTTGCAACCTCGGGCACCTTTTGGTGACTCACTCCTTACAAATGTAAATGCAGGAGTGCGCGGGAGGTCCCCCCGGCCCGGCGCTCCGAGCACCGACCCCAGCGGCCCGCCCCCCGCGCCCCGGGCCGCCGCAGCCCCCGGCGGGCTCCCGCGGCCGCCGCCGCCCGGCAGCCACCGCAGACTCTGCCTTGAAACAAAAGCCGCCCGGAGGGTGGGCCGCGCCCCGCACCCCCTCGCGGCCGGCTGCCGCGCGCATGAGCAGAGGCGCCGGCCTCGGTCCCTCCCCGGCCAAACTTTCTGATTCCCTTCTTTGGGCTCGGGGCCGCGGGCGCGGGCAGCGCCGGTGAGCAGAGCAAGGTGGCGGCGCGACCCGTCCCCTGCCGACCCTCCGAGCCCCGCTTCCGTGGGAGCGGCAGGAGAAGGCAGGGCCCCTCTTCTCTCGGAGCGTTTGCGCTCTCTCCCCACCTCTCCGGGGAGGACGGCGGGCAGAGCGCCCTCCGCCCTGCCCCTCGGCGGCAGGCACTGGCCATGGGGCCGCTCCAGGTGGTCGCCTTCAGCTTCCTGGGTGAGTGCGCGGAGACGGTCTGGGACGGCGCTGGGAGGCACGGGGCGAGGAAACCCCACAGGCGGCCGCCCCGGCTTCGAGCGCGCCCGGAGGCGAGGGAGAGGGGCCGGCGCGGAGTTCCGCCCTGGGATCCAGCGGCAGCGCCCCCGGGGGCGGCGGCGACCTCGCGTGCGGTGGTCACCGCGGACCGCCTCCCGGGGCTCTTGCCCGGAGCGGCGGCTCCCGCGACCACTGCGCGGGGCTTTGCCCCTTCGGCCGGTAGCCGGCGGGTCTCTCCTCCGCGGAGGACAGCGGGGGCAGGCGCCCCGGGGCGGAGGGCTCCCCGCGGAGGGCTCGCCTGGAGCCTGTTTCCCAGGCAAGGGACGGAGCCGAGCGCAGGCTTCGCCCGGACCCGACTGGAGCCATGTGGCTTTAATTAACCGCCGCTGCTTGCCCCGGAGGGCGCCACACACAGCTGGACGGGTGCTTCCCTGGACTGACGGCGCGTTGAAGCCGCTCCAGAGCCGCAGGGACTCCCGGCGCCCCGCCACCCGGCCCCTCCCGCAGCGCCCGCTGCCTCCGGGTGCACGCACACACTCACCCCGCGAGGATGCACAGGCTGCCGCCTGCACGCGGGTTCCCCTCTGTGAGCATGTGTGCCGTTTGGCCGCCCACCTCTCTGCGCCCAGGTCCGGGCACCGGCACGTCCATGTGGCCGGTCTGCACATCCACCTTTTGTGGCGGGAGCGGCTTCCCGGGGAGCAGAACAGGGGGGTGCAAGCATCGGTGGGTCTCGGGGTGGGGGTGGGGGAGATATTCTGGGCTGCTGGACGAACCTGGTGTCGTCTGTGTTTCTTTCTGAACCTTCCTCTGCGGCCCTGCCTTCCCGGCCTCTCCCTCTCTCGTCTCTCCATTGTCTCTGCCCATTCTGCTTTCTTCTGAATCTACTTTGTCCCCGCCTCTGTGTGTTCCTTTTGGTTGCCCTTGCTCTTCCATATGCCTCCTGCCCTACCATGTCGCCTGCCCTTCTTCCGCAGCCCTATCCGGAGCCCAGGTGCGCGCCCAAGAACCCGAGTTCAGCTACGGCTGCGCGGAGGGCAGCTGCTACCCCGCCACGGGCGACCTTCTCATCGGCCGAGCACAGAAGCTCTCGGTGACCTCGACGTGCGGGCTGCACAAGCCCGAGCCGTACTGCATCGTCAGCCACCTCCAGGTGAGGGCGGAGAACCGGGTCGAGGCTCTGCGCGTGCCTCCTGCAGCCCTGACCTAAAGGGCAGAGCCACGGGGCCCCGCATCCGGCAGGCTGTCCGGATAGGAAGCGCGGCCAGCCAGGGAGCCCCGGGATCAGGCTGGCGGCTCACCCTTTTGCCCCATCTGGGTTTGCACAGTTGCATCCGCCAACATTTCCTGCCGCCGACGGAATGGTGTGGAAAGGCAGGGCTGCAGACAGACGTGGGCCCCGCCCCTGCCCCGTTCCCAGACCCAGGGCTTCCGAAAGTCCTGTCATGTTTTTCTTTAATCTCCTCTTTGGAAATGAGTAGGAAAGGTGGTTTTTCCTCTTCTTTTTTATATACTGAGTAGTGATCTTGAGTTTTCCCCAGACCTTTCACTTGGGTAAAGGGTGGTCCAGCACCGGCAGATGCCTCGCAAGGTCACTCCCGACACAGACTCTATTTTTCTCTCACTTGGTGCTGTTCCCGTCTTCCTCAGCTATCAGGATCGGATGCTTTCTTTCGTAGAATGCCCGGTTGCCATGGCACCCTGATAGAAGAGGACCAAAATGAAATTTCAGGGTGTTATCTGTTTCTAAAAGCAGACCCAGAGCTTAAATTTCAAAGGTCATACTTTTACAAAGTCAAAACCAATTTTAAAAGCAGACACAAGGTTTAAACTACCCAGAATCAAAATCCCTTTCCTTGATTGCCAAAAAGGGGACTGATATCTCTGGCCTCTAAAGCAAGCAAAAGGCGGCTAGTCTCACGTGCAGGGCAAGTTCAAGCCAATTGCTCGAATTCTGTTCACTCCATCCACCTGTGTGTCTGCCCTTTGGGAGCAGGACAGAGCGCTGTGTAGTTTGCAACTCAGATGCCTTACAGTGGAGTCACTCCCACAAAGCAGAAAAAGAGCGGGTTCCTGAAGACCTGATAAATTAAACCCAAGGAATGTGGTAAAGTGGATTCCACTTATTTGCTCCCAGGTTTATACAGAGATGTCTAGACTGCTTCCTCCTGATTAGAAGGCCGGCTATAATTAAACTTTTTTTTAAGTTCTGGTAATTGTTCTCCTGTATCAGTTTCCTTGACTACAGGTTAATAAAGGCAGTTGATGTTACGTTTTCTAATATTAGCATGTAAATTTTACCTAAAGCATGCTGACATTTTACCTCAGAGGCCAGGACATCCTGTAAATGAATCACCAAATTCTGGAAACAGCTTTGACCAGAATGAGAATTGGACTATTTGTCTTCAAAGCAAGTAGCGCCAGACTCTCTGGTTGACACGATTAGCCGTGAAACTGTGGAATGCTGTTCACAGATATCAGAGCCTAAAGAAAGGGACAAGGCATGCACTTTTCTCAAACATTTAATTGGTCTAAAAGTGGAGGCAGGAAGCTTAGGTATTTTCTCCAGTTGCTTCGCTGACCTCTAGTCTCTATTTTTTAGTTAGTACATCTTGCTGGTTTCTAAATCCTTTTGGGAAAAGGCAATAACTAATAGCTAACTAAGTAAATGTAAATGTAGAAGTAAAGTCAGTTCCTACTGTCCTTATAAGAACAGCACCCTTGCTTACACGTTGTTTGTAAGAAGTACGTGGATCTCTAAGTTTTCAGTCTTAGCATGATTCAGATCTAAGAATAATCTGTATTTCAGAAAACTAGTAGAAAGCAAAGCTCCGTGTGGAAAGGGGGCTATGAAGTTACACTGTCTGTGCTTTGCCGTGACGGAGGGTAAAGAGGGTCCTCTGAACTCCGCTGACCCAACCGCCAGCGTGGCTGTGGCCACCCATAGGGAGAATGACGAGGAGAGGACAGCTCCAGGCTAATCTGACACCTAAAAGATACCTTAACTCCAAGTTCAGGTCCATTCCGGCGTTCTTTGAGTGGGTCCCATTTATAGTCCTCCTAAGGCTCCAGGTCAGCCTGGGACCCCCTTCCCAGACACTCTGAGCCGTTAGTAGGGGAGCCTGCATGCACCAGTTCACCGCTTGGGCAAAGTAGAAGCCAAGAAACCTTGTTCTGTAATTGCCAAAGCTTCTTAAATACTTCTGCCTACTACTTGGTTTCTGCCTTATATAGGTCTTAGAAAATCAAACCAAATGAATTTTTCTTTTTTTCTTTCATTTTCAGTTTGCTTTACGTCAGCAAAATTTCTCTAATACCTGTTCTGCATTTTACTTTAAGAGTAAGCTTCTCTAGCTATTCATTGAGATTAAGTCTTGAGCCTAGAAATTTCATTTTGATTCAATTAATAGCTTGTGGAAAAAAACTGCTTTCTTTTAGTTTTGACCTTGACTTTGCAAGAGAGGGGGAAATTTTCAGAAGTGTTTCATACTCAATAGGTTAAAAAGTGAAAGGCATGTGATATGCCATTTAAGTCATTTCAGCACATTCATTTTTCTTGAAGCAGGTAGGTTTGATGTCTGTATTGTGGGCTTGACTTTGTTTTGTGTATGCATAACATTGCTTCCTAGACTCAGGAAACTAACTTTGCTCACAGGAGGACAAAAAGTGCTTCATATGCAGTTCGCAAGACCCTTACCACGAGACCCTCAATCCCGACAGTCATCTCATTGAAAACGTGGTCACTACATTTGCTCCAAACCGCCTCAAGATTTGGTGGCAATCTGAAAATGGTATGTGGTTGGTGTGGGAACAAGCCCCATGGATTGCCGCCTGGAGGGGGTTTATAGGTTCCTAGGTATTTGTAATTACAATTGGCTTCTCCATCCTGTCTTTATGGCCTTTGACAGATTTACTATCCAAAGCACTAACTTCTCTTGGTAAAATCTGACCCTTCTTCCTGAAGCGTGCAGTCCCTGTAAGAAAGCAGTCTTTCGTGCTAGACCAAGGGAATGCTTCGTCCTCCTCCTCCTGAGGGGGTCCTCTGGGGCATGAGTACCGGGGGCAGGGGCGATCTGGGAGGCGTGGGAAGGCCCACCACCATCTCAGGCCCTTATCCTTTGGCAAAACACAGCGTCTTTCATTTGGATCAACCCCAAGGGAAAGGGCTGACTCAGCCCCTCCCACCAACACCACCTTCCTTCCATCTAGAGAAAATTTAATATAGTACTGTAAGTAAGCACTGGGCATAACTTTTCAAAGACTCTGTCAACATGGATATGGCTCCAAGCCAGTTTCCCCAGTGACTTTGTGACTCCAACTCTTTTTTCTTTCTTTGCCTTTTGGGTTTTGGTTTAAAAATTCATCAAATATGATGTTAATATTGGTGTGAAACTAAGCCCCAATTCGTTTTTTGCACTTGTTTCAAATTGGAATGCTGAATTTGGGGGAATAAAGGTAGAGTTACTGTGTTTATTAATTAACAATATATCCTTAGACCTTTTTTAAAGAAAAAGTATGAGAAACGTCTCTTAAAGAAGTGAACCTGATGGTGGCCACACAAAGCAGGGCATGCCTAAAATGCTTTATCATTTGCCCTACGCCTGGGAAGCCTTTGGTTTCTTACCGTCATTTATCATTCGGTAAAGAGAAACTCCCCCAGTAGACTTCCTTGTCATTGATTATGAAGTGACCCCAGCTTTCTAGAAGATTGTGGTCTCTGGCAAGGTTAATTACTCTTTGGTTACCAGCTTGACTGAGATAGACTGGTCCTCGGGAACTATGTATCAATTAGAGGCTTGCTAATTCTCACAGGAGGATATCTTGGTTGGTAGTTTGGTGTGAAAGAAAGTTTCTGTAAATCTGCGCTTGAATCACAGGACCTCTGAAATAGCAGAGAGCTAACCAGGGACAAGGGAACATTTCCTGACCGCCCCATTCTTCCAGGGAGATGCAAAGACAATGGGAAGAACGCTGCCTAAACGTTAGTGTCAAGATGATAGACAGTGACATAGTTGCTCGTGTGCTGCGATTCTAGAGCAGGGTTATTCTTGGCTGCTTCAGGAGTTAATCAATTGCTACAGCTTTGAGTTTGTGGGGCAAGAGGCCAAATGCCAGAAAGAAGGAATTTCAAGTGGAGAGACTTGAGTTCTCTGTCACTCTGTCGCCAGAGAACTTCATCTTTAGAAGGTTAGACCGATTGTCATTGTCCCCTATCATCTATTGTCTGATAGCTCACAATTAAAGATTTTCCTTAAGAATGTGATCTTATCAAGCAGAGCTTTACATAGCGGCGTTAAATTATCGGCACTCAGGCACAGAAATGGGAGTCAGCAATTGCTTTTAACTTACCCTCCATAATGATCTATTGCCCGACAGAAACCTAATACACTGCAGAAGATTGATTTTGTTTCTTTTCTCTATTGATTTTTTGTCCCATGTTAAAAAAAAACAAAACCTGTAATGCCTTATCAGGTTATAAATCTAAAATGGAATGTGCTTTTAGGGTCCACATGGCAGCATATGTGCTTGTATTACAGAAATGATACTAGTCTTGTTTGTACTGTGCATTATTTCGTTATCTCATTTTGAACAAACATTGCAGGTTTTTAAAAGCCTGGAAGAAGAGAGACATACAGTTGCTTAGCTAACATTTCACTCAAAGAAATGCCCAAGAGCGGGTTCGTAATATGGTCCTTTTTCATAAGTTAGATAAAGCTAGTTAGTGATTATAATGTTTTTCTTTAACATTCTGACTAACTCATATCCGTTCCCCCCAGTTGACATGGCAGTTTTCCAGCGGAGAGTTTATTTCAAAAGTCCTACTGATTTCCTGAAAATACACCAGTCTGTGACATGATTCACTCTGACACGTTCCTGTCTTCCTGCATTTAAGACTTCTTTTGCTTTGCTCCGGAAGAGGGACCCCAAAAGCTGTCCCAAGCAGGAGACACGGAAAGGTCTCCTCTCCTGAGCAGGCGGGCTCAGGGGCCCAAGGGACTGGAGAGGCGGTACTTTCGGTCTCTGGAATTCCAGTGGCCTGTTCAGCGTGTTCACAGGGGGCCAATCGGCCCTCCAGGCATGGTGCAAAGGCTCATTTGTTTGTTCAGGCTTTGCCCTGGAAGAGAAGATGTTAGTATTTGTTCTGGGCCAGTTTATTTATTTGACCAGTTCTTTTTCTCTTTAGCATTGTTTTCCAATTGTGGATGGGCACCAAAGGCTTCTCCATCAGGGACAGGCTTTCCTAAACTGGAGTCTCACTAACATATGTGGTAAATTTATTTATTTTCTTTGCGACTGCAGAGAAAAAAAGGAATGTTTGTGTTTCTGCTGGAGAAGGACTGTGTGCCTGTGTTTCAGACTGCAAGCTGAACCCCTACTGTGTACAGGAAGTGACCCTCTCCTTCCTTCCCCTTTGAGAGTCGCCTGGCTTGAGACGGTTGGGAAGATGTTTCACTTTTTCCTAACTAAAAGAGGTCTCAACAGCAACTGGAGGCACTCTGCCAGATGTCTTGTCCCAGTGAGCAAATGCAGTATGTTGAACTCCAGAAGGACTTGTGGAAAGCTGAAGAATCATTCTGATTCTGAGCCTAACCACCGAAATCAAGACAGAAGTTTGTTGTTAGTATTAATTTTCAGCTTCAGCTTAAGATGGATAGTCTGCAAAGAGGATTTCTATGAGGAGCATAAGGATAATTTAAGAAAATAGTTCCCAGCTGTTCACAGGTGTTCCTATTTACCTGTTTTCCTTTTCTATTCTTAAAAAATTTATAGGCGTGGAAAATGTAACTATCCAACTGGATTTGGAAGCAGAATTCCATTTTACTCATCTCATAATGACTTTCAAGGTAAGGAATCCACAGCTTTCTCACAAAGGACACGTGAGAGTGGTGTGCAGTTCCCCTGTCCAAACCAACGTCTGTGTTGAATTGGCCTAAGTGAGAACTTCAGTGTTATTGTTGCCATAAATTGGGATGGTTGAGTAGCTTTTTAATCATGGCATGCATAACTACAAATAAATATAAGTAGTTTAACAAATACTCTATCTTCATGGTAATAAGTAGAGAGAACTTCTATCCTAAGGTAACTCAACTGTAAACTTTTAATTAGGTATCTTTTTATTTCCCCATGAAGAGAGGGAGCTTTGACTCTCTCCCAAACCACAAGAAAACATCTGGAGAGTAAACCCCTGCCCCTTGTATTGATGGTTTAATACCAAGTTTAGTAACTGAGAACAAGGCGTATTATCTTTAGTTTTCAAGGTTCTGCAAAATTTGTGGGAACTGTTATACAGTTTCTTAAGACATGTGTATGCCTTCTGAAATGTAGATTTTCTCATCCTCTTTCTTTTAGAGATGTAAAATGACTCCAGGACAAGGGAATTTCTCTGTACAAAGTCCCTTTGTTTCTTCTTAAGCAGCTGCCTGGAAATGACAGACTTCACATGGCTTAAAGTACATGTTGGTGCACATAAAACCCATAATTTGCTTATTGCTTCTCAGATTAATATCACTTTTGAATAGTTTTTGGTTGGAGTTGGGAGCCTTATCTGCACCCTCTCAGGTTAGGAAAAGGTGCCAGGGATAGATTTACCATGTGGGCAGAAAGCCATGAAAGGCTCACTTGTGTCCTCTACGGAGGCCTGGGAGGCCAGGGAGCGTGGGTGGGCGCGGGTGTCAGAACGTGACCAGGAGGGATGGTGGGCTGCTGTTTCTGGGCCTGAGATCTCCCCCCACCACTGTCCCCTCCCCAGAACCTGCTGTCACTGTTGCTGCAGAGGAAGGTTTACTCTGTGACATGTGATACCGAGGGGCTTTCCCTAACCGGCCTGTCACTACTTCTTGTCCCTTCCCTGCCCATGCGCCCAACCTGGCAGTTAGAATGCAAACTGGGCCACACAGGAGGGTGTTGCCTATGTGACACCTAAAGATACTCCGAGTCCTCTTTATTCATGTTATTGCTCCTGTCTTTTACTCTGTAGAGAAAATCTCTTTGCATACATGAGTAGCTCTGAGTCCGTTTATATCCAAATGTCTTTTGGGTACAAATTCTGTAGTAGAATTCTTATTCAAGTGAATACAATGGGCCAAAGATGAAATCCTGCACAGAGCACAGAAGGTCAAGCGGGGGAGGCAGTGGATGGACTGAGACGTGAACTGTGGGTACAAGTTGTCAGACTTTGGTTTGTGAGAAAGAACTCATCCTTTGGGGTCTGACAGACTTGGGTGTAAACCCCCCTTCGGCTCTTCATTGGCGTGCGTGGCCAGAGTTTTGCTTTCGTCCTTGGTGGACTAATAATGCAAACGCTGAAATCTGTTACAGGGTTGTGACATCGCCTTCTGCTCCAGCAAGAGGGGTTATCTTGTCAGCTTGGCTTATAGTGGGAATGCATTCGTCTTTATATATGCTGATGTTTGGCATGTAGTAATTGTTCTACAAATGTTTACTGAATAAGTGCAAAAATGGACTCAGCCATCTTCTGTGTGGAAGAAACTGCCCCAGGCCCTATGGGAGATTTTAAAGGTCACATGGTGACTGCTCTCCGGGAGCTTCCCGTCTTCTAGGGCAGAGACATATACTTGTAGGAAATTTACAATACAGGGAAGAATGTGCTAACTACCACAGCAGAAGTTCAGACAAGGTACATGAGTGCAGAGGAGGGTGAGATGAATTTTAGCCTGGCACAGAGCTTCAGGAGCAGAGGTGGGTCAGCATTTGGCCTGGGCCGGGGACAACGAACAGGATTTCAGTGGGAGGAGGTGGACGGAGAGCCATTCCGGGCAGAGGAAGCATTCTGAGTGCAGAGCGGTGGCAGGGGGACGTTCAGGCAGGGCTTGTTCAGCGCGTACTATGTAGATCTGCCTTGAGCTTGGGGAGTGAGGGAAGATGACAGTCAGAAGAACCTTGACCCCTGGCTGAGGACTGTGAACCCTATGGAAAATAGGGAGCCACTGACAAGGCACCGAGCCCTGTATTTCAGGAAGGTAGCCATGTGGAAATACAAAGGAGGGCCTGGGGTGGCCGGAAGAGGGGCGGCGGGGGTGCTCGCCGAGGTCCTGGCAAACCGAGGGCTAGCGGCTTCACCAAGTGCGCTGGCGTTCACGCGGGGGCCGCGGCCCTCAGGTAGGAGGCGGCCGCCCCTGCAGCCTGGGAGTCTGTGAGGATCCCTTGGAAGGCTTTTTCGCATCACCCACATCCCCTTGCTGCCCTGCTCTGTAACCTGGCACCACTGCCTGTGAGACTCACCACAGAGAGGAGGAGCCCCTGTTTTCTTAGGGAGTCAGTCGGACTCTTTAGAATCAAAGGTGCAGCCACGAATCAGAGTAGGATTAGAAGCAGAACAGGGGTAAGGAAAGGGACGAGTCCAAGGTCACTCAGGTGTCCGAGCGGCATCAGTAGGGGTGGTGATGTCAGTAGCGGGCGTGAGGACACGTGGGGGGCGAGGACGGACAGCGCGTGGTCATTCTCACCTGGGTTTGCCGTGGGGGTGGCTGAGCGTTAAGTGGATTGGGTTTTCTTAGACTGGCCAAACTCACTTGGCGTATACGCAGTGTGTTTTCGTATATAGCCAGATGTCCCCCAAATCATAGCTTTTTTATTTAGATAAAATCAGAGGCAGCTGGGTGGCAGCACGAGGCCTGAGAAAGCTGATGACTCAGCAGAGCCTGGAAGGGCTTCCGTTCCGTAGGTAAAGTGTATTGTCCTGGCTTCTTAACTCCACAGGAAACTGGATAATTCATCCAGGGCCCTTTGGGACTGAGAAGTTTCCAGAAGGGAGGGAGGAGGAAGCCCAGGCACCACTGGCTGTACGGCCTTTCCTCTCTGCTCCCTGGCGACACAGAGACATCAGGCTAGTCTCTCCCCAAGTGTCTCCACCCCAGAGGCCGAGCTCATGGGGAGTTTGCTCGGGGTCAGTTAGTGACCGAGTATTTTCCCCTTACTTTAAAATTCTTCGTCTAATTCTCTCATGTTCAATAAAGCATCATTTTCTTATATTCCTGAATGTATAAAAAAGTAATAACCAGAACAGCCAGTAAATGAGTTAAGTAAAAAAAAGGCCCATCAAAATGTGACTTCCCTTTTCTTACCCTTGTCGGCTTTCATCAGTGAAAAAGACCATCAGGATTACAAGGAAGGCAAAAGGGAGGTCTGGGAACGCGCTCTTCACTGTCACCTGTATTCTGTCCAGCACTGGCTTCAACTCAGAAGGAAGCGTCCTTGTTCAGGGTCAGGTGGGTGGGGGGGTCAGACCTCCTGCGCTGCGATCTCCCTTCCGCTTCCCCAGTGTGTGGTTCCGGGGGAACATTTGCCCATTTAGTGCTTCTTCTGCTTCATCTCTTATCTCTAGTCCCCCCGTTCACGCTCCCTGCTAAACCTCCATCCTGACTTAGCGTCCAGGGCTCTTGCCCTCCCACCCCTTCCTCTGGGACATCCAGTCCTCGGTCTGCTGTTGTCCCTTCATCAGTGAGGCCAGAGGTAGGTTTAGTCTTAATTCAGCCTGGATTTGAATCTGAGCTCCGCCGACAGCCGACAAGTCATTTAATGTCTCTGAGCCTCAGACCCCTCATAGGCAGGACAGCTGGGTTGTGTGGGTGTAAGAGTTTCCCGGGGCTGCCCTGACAAAGTGCCACAGCCCGAGGGGCTCACACAGCAGACGGGTTTTGTCTCATGGTCCTGGAGGCTGGAAGGCTGAGATCAGAGTGTCAGCAGAGTGGGTTTCTTCCGTGGCCTCTCTGTCTCCTTGGGTGCAGATTCTATCTCCTCCCTGTCCTACAGGGTCTTCCCCCTGCATGTTCTAATTCCTTCTCATAAGGCCAGCACCATATTGGATTAGGGCCCCACCCTGATGACCTCATTTTAACTTAATCACCTCTTTAAAGACCCTCTCTCCAAATACAGTCTTTTTCTGAAGTCCTGGGGTCAGGTCTTCAGCATAAGATTTTGGGGAGGATGCAGTTCAGCTCGTAACAGTAAATGAAATAATGTAGGTAAAGCTCCTGGCACCACTCTCTTTCCTGCCTTGTAGCCCATTGCTGGTGCATTTTCCTGGATCACTGGCTTTGGCTCTCTTGTTAACTTGCCGCCTCTCCGCCACCCAAGCTCAGGTGCCTCTGCTTCCTCCCTTCCCCTCCCTTTCAACTAAAATTGAATTGCTCACCAAGTGCAATTCAGTGTATTTTTACTTTCATTAAATTTTCAGAGCACTCAGTTCCATCCCCTTCTGTCCAGCCACACTGCAGCGTTTGAATTAGGGCCTTCATCTCTTTGCTACACTTGGTTTCCTTGTCTCCTGTTTTTCCTGGGTCCAATAACTGCCACAAGAGTTTTTTTTCTGAAGTGCAATCCGAGCATTTCATTCTGTCCACTTAAATCTTCCTGTTCCCCTGTCGGTGCTTCGAGATGAAGTGAACCCCTCAGCATGGCACACATCTGCCCCGGCCAGCCCCTTCTGCCACCTCCACCCAACAAACACCTAGTTACCCTTTTAAGATCCACTTAGAGGCCGTCTTTTCTTTCAAGCATTCCTTAGTTTTGTGTGTGTACGTGGTAAAATATACACAACACAAAATTTGCCTTGAACCATTTTAAAGTATCCAGTGCAGGAGCATTAGGTATATTCACATGGCACAACCATCACCATTATCAATTCCCATTACTATTTCATCGTCCCAAAGAGAAGCTCCACCCCCTGTGCGGCAACTTCCCGATGCTCCTCCCGCCAGCCCCTG
This sequence comes from Phataginus tricuspis, assembly GCA_029783875.1. Taxonomy (NCBI): domain Eukaryota; kingdom Metazoa; phylum Chordata; class Mammalia; order Pholidota; family Manidae; genus Phataginus; species Phataginus tricuspis. The sequence goes on along the minus strand of JAQQAC010012171.1, from coordinate 3,274,265 downwards.
GTCACCTCTGAGGGACGTTCTGTCTCTACGGACTTGTGCTTTATGAAATTCGAGACATTTCACGTAGGTGGAATCATGCGACATTTGCCCTTTTGTGTCTGGCTTCTTTCTCTTAGTATAATGTTTTCAAGGTCCCTCTGTGTTCTGGGAAGTATCAGAATTTCATTTGTTTTTATGGCTGAATAATATTCTATTGCGTATATGTACCACTTTTTATTTATCCATTTATATTTGATGGACACCTGAGTCATTTCCACCTTTTGAACCTTGTGAATTGTGCTGCTGTGAACAGTCACGTACAGGTATCCATTTTCAGTTCTTTGGGGTCTACAGCTGTGAGTGGAATTGCCAGATTCCCCAGCCTCCTGAGTTAGTCATTCCTTCCTCCCCTTTTCCCAAAGCACACTGAGTGTCAGTCTGCTATGGAATTTGACATACTGTCTTGTAAATGACTTACGCCCATATCTGTACCTTTTGGAGTATCGATAGCGTATAGACCACTGTCTGGTACTGAGTGACAGTCATTACACATCTATTGGATGATTACATGAGCAAATGAAGAACAAACAGCCAATTGTATCATGGCTATGGTGACTATACCAAAACTTGTTTGCAATTAAGGCCTGTTTTTGACCAGCTTTTAAAGAGAAACAGCTTACTAATCTCTGGTGAGGGAGAGAAAGTGCAAAATGTAGAGGTTAGACACTTCCCTTGCAAGGAGATGCTCCATGGCACAGCTTGAAGTAGTTGAAATCCAGCCACTGTCTGAAATACCAACCATATGCAGTCAGGGTTTGCGGTACACAATTGAGTGATATTGTCATCTGAATTTTAAAAAATACAGGTTACTAATAAATAACATCCAGTGAGCCTTTTCCACCCTGCCTTTAGACATTCCGTCCAGCCGCTATGCTGATAGAACGATCATCTGACTTTGGGAAAACCTGGGGCGTGTACAGATACTTTGCCTACGACTGTGAGAGCTCATTTCCAGGCATTTCAACTGGCCCCATGAAGAAAGTCGATGATATCATTTGCGATTCCCGATACTCTGACATTGAACCCTCAACAGAAGGAGAGGTGTGTCTGCTTCTTTTGTGTTCCATTTTGCTTTTTCAAATCTACTTTTTGATCATTGCAAAAATGCCAATTACTCTTATATCTATTTTTAGGTGATATTTCGTGCTTTAGATCCTGCTTTCAGAATAGAAGATCCTTACAGTCCAAGGATACAGAGTAAGCTTGTTTTCTAATAAAAGCTTTGGTGGAAAATAGCAGTCATGGAAGAGCGCTTACCCAGAGCACTTGGTGCCCAGAATCTCAGTGTTCAGTGCTAAATCCACCCTCTTCATTTCCTTCTTTCTCTGCAATACCTTACCAGACGTTCTTAAAATTGGTAGTAATCAAAGTCCTTGCTGGGAACATGTTTTTGATGAAAGATTTATATCATAAGTACTCCCATAATTATGCTGGTCATAATACCTTATTGCTCAGTATTATTATATAAATTCAAAATATTTAACTATATATTAAAAATGTAATTTGCATATATAAGTTATATAGTACCTCCAAAACACCAATGGCTCAAAACAGAAGTTTATTTCTCTTACAAAATCACCCAAAGGGATTTCCAGAGAAGAAATGTAGCTTAGCTGCTACAAGCAGGCTCACCAGATAAAATAGAAGCTGGCACCCAGTTACATAGAATCACAGATAAACAACAAACTATTTTTTGTAGTGTGGCTGTGTCCTATGTAATATTTATGATTGTACAGGTATATCCCTGCGATGTTTGTGGCAGGTATAACTATGTCCCATGTGACATTTGGGACAGACTTTACTGAAAAATGATTGTTTATCTAGAATTCAAACTGAACAGAACATCATGTCTTTTTATTGATGAATCTGGCAACCCTAGCCATTAGGTCACCCATGTTCCCAGGTTCTTCCTGCCTTGTGGTCTTTACGCACATGGTTAAAGCTTGACTGCCACCCCGCGTCCTGGCCCCACCCTGTGGGGTGGGAGGAAGTGAAAAGCAAGAAACATGGAAGCCGTCCATCACTTCTGCTCACATCCCATGGGCCAAAATGGGCGCATGGCTCCACCTCAGGAGACACTGGGAGGCAGCCCTGCATAGGTGGTCCTGTGTTCTCTCCAGCTCTTGGCCACAGATCTTATTGTTAAAAGGGGAGAAGAAAGAAGACTGGGGGGAAATCAGAAGTCTCAGTATGCTCAGTGAGGCGAGGGTTGTACTTCTGTTTAACAGATGAGTAAACTGAGGCTCAGAGTGGGAATAACATGCACCAGGTGACATGGCTACTTAGTGTCACTCAGATCCTGAGCCCATGAGTTATGATTCTCAGTTCAGAGCTCTTTCCAGCGTTTGACAACCATGCTTATATTATTACAGAATCACATTTTGACCTTCTGGGGAGGCAAAATGTGCAGTAATTAAAAGAATGGGCTTTGGAGGCAGGCAGACCTGGGTTTAAATTACATTTCCAGCATATTATAGCTATGTGACCTTGGGCAAGTAATCTACTTAAACTTTTTTTTATCCTGTTTTTTTCATCTGTAAATGGAGCTGGTAATGTTGACTGGAGGGTTGCTATGGAGGGAGAATGAGTTTAGGGACCTGGCAAGGCGCCCGGCATGCTGGAAGTGCTCGGGAAACTGAGGCTGCCGCCCCACTGCTGTGAATGCCAGTGCTGCCCTTGGCCGTGGCTGAGGTCATGGTACCCCTGCTCCCATACCTCGGAGTGAAAGACCGATACTCTCCTGCTACCAAGGGCGGTCAGCAGAGCAGAGGTAGGCTGCAGCTTGGGGCTCTCACCTGGCTGAGCATGGCCCTGTTTTTAACCAAGACTCCATGGAATGTCCCAGCTTGAAGCATGGAAGAGCAGGAAGGAAGAAGCCCAGAGAATATGGTCAGAAAAGTGCTATTTCCTCACTTAAATCAATATTACATATGGCCCAGACTGTTTCTGTTCAGTGATTTACTCATTCATTGTATTGTAAAACAAATATGTCATGGCATGTCCAGCCCTGGGCCATTTCCATGTGAGCTCTGCTCTCAAAAGCCAGGTGTGAGCAGTGTCCACATGGGTCCCTGATGGGCACCTCCTGTCCTTGAAGGACTCCCAGTCTGCTCCTTCTCGGGGAAATTTGTGAAACTCAGGGCATGTGTTGTCATTATAATTCTCTCATCTTTACTGTTAATAGCATCAGAAAATCCATTCCTATATTAGAGATGCATCCTTTTTAACCGATCGTGCTTTTATAGTCAAGGAACCATATCTCTTTTGCTGTCTCTATTGTTGACACTTCTGAGGAGACACACCTCAAAAGTGATTTTGCCTCTTAGAACGGTGGTCAATGCGTGGCTTAGTTGTTGTTAAATATGGTCGGAGAGAGTTGGGGGAGATACTCGCTCTTCCGAGGGCTTCCACAAAGACCAGTTCAAGGGCTTCTAAATACACCCGCTGCCCTTCAAGTTTGCTGTTTGGCTTCCGGCAGGAGGTGCTGTGTTCATCTTGTGCAGGAGCGATTGTGCAGGAGAAACGTCAGCGTCACAAATGCCACTCAGCTAGGTAGTACCCAGTTACTCTGTTTCATTTTTGATTTTACAAAGAGCCTAAATGTAACGCCCAGGCCCATGGACTTTCTCTTTCAACCCCCAGCTATTCTATAATCTTCATTGTAAGCTATGCATCTAAGTATTTAACATCGTATTTGGGCTTTGAAAGTTTCTGGCGTGCTGGGTCAATACCCTGTTGCCCTGTGTTGTGAGTTTTAAGAATGTGTCAGCAGAAATGAAAGTAAAGCTTAGGAGCGGTTTCAGGAGCCGCAGCTGACTGGGAGGGCGCGTGGACTGGTGCGTCTGTCGCGGCCGCTTCAGCAGGAGCCCCTCAGTATCTCACGAACACACCGGTGGGGAGGCTGAATGACTCGTGGCCTATCAAGTCACTGTAGAAGGCAACTGACAGCCCAGCATTTGTAATAAGCCTAGGTCTCCAGACCCAGGGAAAAGAAGAAAAGATAAAATAAGAAATTGATCTACAAATTTATATTTAGGAAAAAATAATTTGCCCAACATCCTAATAGAGAGCTCCCTTATGCCACTACATTATATTGGTGATTATATTGATAAATTGTACTGTAAAACTAGGACAAAAAGATTGTAGATTGTCATGTTGCTTGAAAGCTTGGTTGAGGTGGGCTGCCCCTGGACTGTGGTTCCGCTGTGGAGCTAACTCACTTGCAACTTGAATTTCATCTATATGGTGGGAAATTGCAGATACTATTTTCCTCTTCAAAGATAAACACAAAAATATGTTTCTTTCTAACTATCTTATAATAAGAATTGAAGTGCTTTGATAAACCCTTTCCCACATGAATGGAATTTTCTGATTTTGGAGACTGATGCAACTATCTGCTGTGGGATCCAGATGGTATTACAATAGTTTAGATTACTACGTGCCGGTGGGTTCTGGCTGTCATGCAAGTGCATTCTTCCGTTTCTCTGCTTTCACACTTCTTCCTTGAAACATCCGTTGCAAGCAAATCCATCACAGGATAGATGTTTTTATTAAACTAATCAGAAGCTGGTAAGCTTTCTTTCTTCCAGAGACAGTCCCATTATGTTAAACTTTACGATTATGGTCATCTATAGATCATCTAGATCCTGCAAGGGGGGTCAACTTGAGCCATTTTTACTTGTCATGCCTTCTATAAAGAGAAAAAAATGTTTTGTAATTGCAAAAGAAGTCTTCCTTGACGATCAGACTTTTCATCTTCTTGGTGACCTTTATAGATCTCTTAAAAATCACCAACTTGAGAATCAAGTTTGTGAAACTACATACTTTGGGAGATAACCTTTTGGATTCCAGAATGGAAATTAGAGAAAAGTACTATTACGCCGTGTATGATATGGTGGTTCGAGGAAATTGCTTCTGCTATGGCCATGCCAGCGAATGTGCCCCTGTGGATGGATTCAGCGAAGTGGAAGGAATGGTAAGCAATCGCTTCTCCTTTATGCGGGTGACTCTAAGAAGAAAGTGAGGCTAGTCTTACCTTAAGCCTTTCACATTTTCTAAGGGTTTTATTTTCCCAGAGTTGGCCCTTTATAGTGATGGCTGATTGTTGATTTTGTCTTTGCTGATTTTCTCGGGACTCAGAATGTAAAGACCCCTCCCATCATCAACACTAAATTAATTTTTGGAAATTGTAGCTGTGGGCTGCTGCAACAGTAGATACTTAGTCAATAAGGATTAATAAGTTTTCTAAATAACAGTCACATCTTCCTTTACTTTAGGGATGATTGAATACTGCAAGCATTCCAGTCTTTATGCTAGAAGGCATACGCTAATCCCAGCCCAAAGAAACTGGAAATAAGAACCTAGAACCATGGGATATCATTTAGTAATCAAATGGACTTTGTTTCTTTGTATCTTCTAATTTCATTCTTTTCCCACTTTCATGCTGTTTTCAAATTATGTACTTTTAAAACTTCGGGATCTGGGCCATTTGCCAAAATGATAAAATTAGGTTACTCTACCAGTTTCAAGTGAACTGGTAATTCTTACAGACCCATAGGATTTTAGAACCAGACAGTATTTACTAAGTCAACTATCCTTATTAGAAGAGAAATTAAGTAATTTGCCAAAAGGCCCTAAGTAAGTAAGTGGCACATGGAAATCCAGCTCTCCTAACTGCCCTGAGGTTCCTTCCACTGGCCTGTGTGCCTCTCTCTGTGCTTACATGCTGTTTGCCTTTTCATGGATTGTTAGTCCTCATCTTAAAAGGGTGCAGGATTCAGTGCATTCAACTGTCTAAAACTTCTGCCTTCCCTTTACCCCAGTTAGAGCATTTATTGCAGAAAGTCGAATTTTTAACAGTCTGGGGGAGGGTGTGTCCTAATCGTGTTGCTGTATCTTTCAGCAAAATACTAGGTAGATTATAGTTACTTCTCAGTGTAACAGATCTGTCTTTTAGCTAATGTCATGTAGTCCTGTCACTATCACGCATCTTACAGTACGTGGTACTGTTTGTTCAGACACTGTAGAGTCCTGTGGTGTGTGCTTTGGAACTGTTTCTCAGTCTCCGTAAAACCACCTTGTAATGAGAGAACTTCAGTCTTCTGCTAAGTACAGTCCCATGAAGGTGGGTCCAGGTTGGACCTGTCTGTCCTGTTCCTGAATCCCATTCTATAGAAACTAGTGCTCTGTCGTGGGGGGGTGCCCCTGGGCGGTACGCATGGTAGACGGAAGAATTTATCACTTCTGTGCCCCAGGCCTTAAGCAAGCCTTGCAGTGGCAGAATGCAAAATAGGGCATCTTGGGCCTTTCAGAAAGCAAAATAATTTGTGTCTTTTTCTGAGATTTTATATTTCCTTTCTTAAAGGAAAGAACAAATGTGGATGAGGAAAACAATTTTTTAAGATCTCATTTTTGGTTGGGGGGAAATTATTTTTAGTGCTGTGCCTCAAGTCAGAATCAAAAAACAAAACAAGCAGATAAAAACCTTTCTTTTACATGACATAGCGGCAAAACTTGCAGTAATGGGAGCTGGCTCCCAAGCGGTATGTATACATTTTATTCAGCCCTGTAACTTTTGTTTTCTATAATAGATTTTTGTTTTTAGCTCATAAGTGTCTAGTTTGTGTTTTAAAAAATTCTCAAGTGACTAATTTTGTTCATCTGGGTTTTTTTCATTGCTAGTTCAAGAAAATACTGAGTAGGAACCATTCCTGGAGATGGGAGTTATAGCCATCAAGGAGACAAAGAGAATTCTCTGGGAGGGGAGGGACACAATAAAAACAACCTTCACTGTGGTGAGCTAGGCATTTGGATTAGTGTGAAAAGGGGTTTATATTTTCCACCAGTGGTGGAGGAAATCTGGCCAGTAGCGTCTCTCACTTTGCTCTTTTGGGCTTTTATCCTTACAAGGTCCATGGCCACTGTATGTGCAGACACAACACCAAGGGCTTAAACTGTGAACTCTGCATGGATTTCTACCACGATTGGCCGTGGAGACCCGCTGAAGGTCGAAACAGCAATGCCTGCAGAAGTAAGTCTCAGTCAAAGGGACATTTTGAATCAGTTCAGACTCCAGTCTCCAGTCTCTGATCGGAGGTACTGTCGTAGTGCCCTGTTTGCAAAAGAAAGGCAAGTCACTGCCCTGTTCCCAGCTTCATTCTGGTACTTCTAGGAAACCGACACCCACTCGATTTGATGAATACATTAGGATTTCCTGAGCAGCACCTGTGTGTTTGGCAGATTTAATAGAAGACTGAGATGTTGTCGCTGACGTGGTACCTGTTTTGAAGGCAAGATGACCATGAGAGAAGAATGAAAGAAAAGCATGGCAGAGTCACCGTTCAGGTCTAGGAGATGTGGAGTAACGGTTTCCAGCCTTGCTTGGACGGCAGCCCAGCCATAGCCTGTGGCCTGCTTCCGTCCGTCCACTCACCCAGTGGTATTCTCAGGGCAGGCGTGTAGTTGGAAATACCACCACCTTTCCTACTCACACAGTGATTCTGATACACTGTCCTCCTGTCAAGGAGCATGCCTGCCTCTGCCCCCACTGAGGACTGTTCTAGAAGCTGAGAAACCGGCGAGGGCAGGAGTGTCAAGGTTTTGTTAGTAAATACAACCCACCTGGGCCTTGATGGATAGTTAAAATTGTTGAGGTGTAGAGGAGAAAGAAGGGGGTGGAGGGATGGGGGCGGGGGCTTCAGGTCAGGGGACAGCCTGAGACACAGTGCCTCAAGGCCATTCTCATGACCGCCGCAGCGTCTACGCCGGAGAATGATTCCGAGGTTTAGTTCAGCCAATATGTCAGGGCAGCAGTCTCTATGGGAGGCTGTGTTTCAGGGGTAATGGGTAAGGGCAGAGTGAATAGCCAGCCCCGTGAGGGCCAAGCAGAGTCGGGCTTCATGGTGAGCTGGGGAGGAATCAGTGTGGACTGTTGAGCGGGAGGCTGAGGGGATTGGAGCAGGTTTGGGCCACGTTGACTCCGGCAGCCATGCTGGAAGAGGGACAGACTGCCCTCGAGGCCAGCCAGGTGACTGTGAAGTGACCTGAATTCTCCCTAAAGAGCCTGTGTGGTGGTGGGGATGGGAGGGAGGGAATCAGGCCTTCAGTCCACACTTCTCAAAGCCGACGGCCCCAACAGGCCTTCCCGGGAAGGACTTGCCCGGGGAATTCTCGGGTGGTGCTGGTGCGTCCCACCCCGAGTGGGCCCGGAGGCACCTGCCCCGTGTGGTGGCAGTGTTCCTGCGGGTCAGCTGCCGAGGGGACTGTCCCCACAGGCTTGCAAGTGCTTATAGCCCATTCTCTCCCAAAGAGGACAGACTGAGGTTACTTCATCAAGCCCACCTTTGGAAGGTCTCCCGCATGATTTAAGATTTAAACCGCTCTTTTTCACCAGCAGTGCCTTCTTGTTAACTGCCATTCTGTGCCAACTTCATCCCGTTTCTAAAATGAGCTTCCTTTCTATGAAACCCATCCTCCACTGGTAAACAGACATAAAAGGCTCTGACATTGGTCTTGTCACACAGAGTGTAACTGCAACGAACACGCCAGCTCATGCCACTTTGACATGGCGGTGTACTTGGCCACTGGGAACGCCAGCGGAGGGGTGTGCGATGACTGTCAGCACAACACGATGGGACGCAGCTGTGAGCAGTGCAAGCCGTTCTACTACCAGCACCCCGAGAGGGACATCCGAGACCCCAACGTCTGTGAACGTACGTGGGGAAGGGCATGAGGTGGGACCCATGTCGGGCGCCTTTCCGTTTGAATGACTCGGTGTGAGCTTCAGCTCAGCTGGCTCTCAGCGCCGCCGGGGGCGCCGGAGGTGGAATTGACTGGGTAGTCCAGCCTTCCTTAGCAGCTACTGTGACCTTTCGAGGGGTGGAGGGCACACGTATCTCTGCAGACACACACTGGTGCTGCTTATTCTTCCCAGAGTGCACCTGTGACCCAGCCGGCTCTCAGGACGAGGGGATCTGTGACCGTTACACTGATTTCTCTGCTGGTCTCATTGCTGGTCAGTGTCGGTGTAAGTCATATGTGGAAGGAGAGCACTGTGACATTTGCAAAGAAGGCTTCTATGGTTTAAGTGCTGAAGAGCCGTTTGGTTGTAAGTGTAAGTACATTCCTTAGAAAGTTTGGGAGCCCTCACCTGGACGTGATTCCCATATGTGACTCTAGATCCAGACTGCTGCTTTGGACTCACATGCTTTGTATGTCTTCATTTTATGTTTAATAAAGCCTGTGCTTGTAATCCTCTGGGAACCATTCCTGGTGGGAATCCCTGTGATTCTGAAACTGGCTATTGCTACTGCAAGCGTCTGGTGACCGGACAGCAGTGCGACCAGTGTCTGGTAGGTAGATCCTAATTACCTGGGGTGAGTAGTTTGTGAATGTGACATGTTTTAGTAGAGGATGCCTTTCACCGTTGCAGAATCCATGGTCACCCTTATACGGAAATAGATGTAAAAGACATGAGCAGACAGTTCACAAAGGAGGAATTACTAGTGAGTAATGTGGATAAGACATTCACCATCGCTGTTACAATTACAGAATAAAACCACAGTGAAATACTATTTTCACAGACAAAATTAGCTAAACTTTTAAAAAATGGGAGTGCTGACTAATTAGCAAGGACATAATGAGGGGCTGATACTCCGTGCCACTGATGGAAATGCAGAATTAGTTCATGCTTCGTGGAAAGCGTTTTGGAGATAAAGATCAGTAGCCTGTAGACGTGTAAATACCCTTTGACCCAGTAATCCCACCTCTGGGAACCTGGCCCAGTGGAAGAGAAAATCGATCAAAGATGTACTCACCAGAAGACTCCCTGCGTCTTTTATTATTCATAGCAAAAAACTTGGAAGCAACAGCGGAGGAAGTGGATAAGTGAATCTGGGGGCTTCTATGTGGTGTGATATTTGTGTCATTGAAAATGACAGTAACATGAAGAAATACTTATGCTGTTATGAGAAGAATAACAGGATGTGAGTAGTATCTTGATGATATAGGAAAAAAATTCATCAAGAAAAATAAAATCTGGAAGGAAATGCACAAAAAAGTTCACTGTAGTGATTCTGAGTAGTTTTTAAAAACTTTATATATTTTTAAAACATTCTTTTAATACATTCTTGTGATTGCTTTTATAATATGGGAGAGAGGGAGTCCACTGACCCCCAATTATGTTTATGAACATTAAATATGTATATCTGCCAATATCCTGATAGATTCTGAAAGTAAATTTCTGGAAGTCTGATTTAAATCAGGGAACTTGGTTTTTATCTGTTCCTTAGGAAATACGTGTTTTTTGAGTTGTAGAGAGATGTTTTCCGTACCTGGTTTGTCCCATTTCTTTTTGTTTCCATCTGCAGTTTTCTCAAGATCCAGTGATCTCACCTTTTGGTTGTGAAATTAGTCCTTGCTTTATGCTCTATTTCCACATAGATGAACCCTTGAAGAGCTTGTTTTATGCTTTCAGTGTATGACCAACTGAACTTCAGGAAAGATGAAAGGCCTATCAAATATTTGTCCAAACTCTCTTCCTGCCAGAGTGATTGTAATGAAGAAAATGGACATCTTTGCTGCTTGTTCTTGTTAATATTGGGATGAAGGCTATTTGCAGGGCAAAGACATGCCTCTGATGCGGCGTTATCACAGAGAGGATTATGTGTGACCCTCTCTGGCCCCAGGGCCCTGTAGGCTGGGCTTTTTAATCTCAGAATCCTCATATTGGGCCTCTCAGGCTGCCTGCTTTCACAGTGCGAGTGAACTTTCGGCGGAACAACCAGAACGTGCCATGACATGTTCCTTGCTGAGTCTGCGGTGTGATTACGGGAGCCCAACTGTAGCTGTTTAATCTTTCGTTCTGCAGCCAGAGCACTGGGGCTTAAGCAACGATTTGGATGGATGTCGACCTTGCGACTGTGACCTTGGGGGAGCCTTAAACAACAGGTGAGTGAAGCTTGTGCGCAGTCACCTCCGAAAGCCCTTGTGGCCTCCAGGAGTATGACATTCAGCGGCTCTGACTGAAAATAGGCAGCCCGTTTACCTTTGGTTTGAATGCCTGGTAATCACTTTATCTGGGGTCTCAATGTTTTCAAAGATTTATTCGTTCCAAGAGTTTGCTTTCAAACCTTCTAGTGTGTTTATGTTTCTTGCTTTGTAATAGAGCTGTTACTTGTTTTTATACTTTGCTTCATAGTATCTTTTAAATTATGGAAACAATGTATTCCCATAGCTTTACAAAAATTACAGCAGTCGAGTCGCATCCTGCCCTCCCCCTAGTTTCCGCTGCCTACAAGTGACACTGTTAACAGTTCCTTGTATCTCTCTGGAAATTAGTAACAGTGCTCAGAAGACCTGTTAAAAATTATAATTTCGTCCTTCTCATTTCTTTTGAAATAACACGTTAGATTTTGTTTTTAAACACAAAAGTACCAAGAAAAAAAAAATAGCCTGTGATTTCCCACTAAGATTTACTGGAATTTTTTGGACACCAAAGTAATATGTGTATGTTTGCTCTTCTGCAAATTGCTTTTTTTATCTAGAGTTATTTTTCCATATCCACATATGGATTCATCTGCCTCCTTCCTTTTTTTCTCTTGGAATTCATCATGTGCACGTGCCATGATTTGTTTCCAGGTTGTTTTCTTTTTATTTTGCTTTTTAAAAATGTTGCAGTGACTGTTCTTGTCGCTGTGTCTTGCTGAACACTTGTAGATACATCTGCAGATTAGGTCCCCAGTGATGGAACTGCTAAGTCAAAGTACATGTGCATTTTTTACTTTAATGTCAGATCATCCTCCAGAAAGATTGTGCTTGTTGGTTTTCCTACAGCTGGTTACAAAAATACCTTTTTCCCATCCCCACCAGCAATTGATATCATCCAACATTTTATTTTTCATGAATATAAAAGATGGAAAAGTGGGAGTGGGTGTCCCAAATCAATCCTACTTTGATTTGTGTAAAGAATCTTTTCCTTTTTTTTCTCTTATTTTTTCAACTTCCAATATTAATGAAAATTGCATATAATACCTTCCAGTTACTTCAGTATGTTGGTATTCCTTGAATAGATGAGACATGGAGCTCTACCAAAATGATCATGAAACCCGTTTGGCAAGATGTCCTATTTGTGGGAGTTAAATTAACTACCTTGGAGTCAGAAAGAATTTTGGTCTCTATTATTGGATCCGATTCAGGACATCTGGTAAAGACAGTGTAAGTGAGTGCCGAGAGAATAGGCAGATGTTTCCTTGTGGCTCTGAATCTTCCCTGAGAGAACATGCTGAATTCACCGAGCTAGCTGACTCTCTTGCAAGATTATTTCCCAACACCAGAGTAGTCTGCTGGGAAGGAATGAGATTTTAGGCAGCAAAACATGTTCTGTTTGGCCTCTGTATTTGGGTTTGTTCTATTCTCGATCATGCAGTAAACTCCGTACCGCATGTAGCCTCTGAATCTCCAATGTGAATTTCAGTTCTTAGAAAACCTCCGGAGGGGAGGAAGACAAACTGCTGGTCTGTTTACAGAATCACTTCTCGGGCTTTTCCTCTGTGACTCCCAGGACACAACCCTTCAGTAATGGATTGCTCAGTTCAAAGCTGTCATCACTCCTAAAATCCTTCTTGATTAGATGAAAGTGGCATAAGTAACTTTCCAAATTATGTCATAAGCTCAGGAATGTCCTATGTTCCTTCACCCTAAATGGTTCCTGTTACTTACACTTCCTTCCTCTTTTTCTCCAATCCATAAATGCTTCCTGTCTCTGAATCCACCCACATGCAGCCCCAGGGCTGCCCTGCTCCCCGTCTCTCCTGAAAAAATGTATACAAACCAGAATGTACTAATCTAGAGTTCGCAAAGCAAAACTTTTTAGTGAAAGTTTCAAAACATAGTTTTCTTTTTCCGGCATGACTGATGATGCCTTATCTTTTGGCGTCATGGATGGGGGAGTAGGGGGAAGAAACTTTAAAGATGCCTCTGGTCCTGTGACTACAGTGTTTTGTAGTGGTCCTCGTAGAGTTTTAGAGGACTTTCTCTAGGAGTCGCATAGGGGTGCTAGAGGCCCTGGGTGGTCTTCTAAAGCACCGAGGTGCATTGTGGGAACTCAGGAACTACTTGCTGAATGATCGATTTGTGACACCCACTCATAAACATCTTTTACCTTTGCTTTGCCCTGGACACATAGTAGGTATTGAATACATGTTGATTGAATAAAGGAATTAGAGAAACAAAAGAATTTTGAGATATAAACATAAAATATCCACTCCTTAGGAGAGGCATCTCTAAATGTGATCCCAGACATTCCTTAGTTACTTGGGCCAGGGATAGAGTTAAGAGTAAAAATCATGTGACGTAGAGAAAGCTTTTAAATGTATTGTCTAATGAGCCAGATAAGCGTAGTAATCAACATCTATTATAGTGACAGTGAATCTGAATTTGGGAATATTTTAGAGAAGTAAGACCTAATTAATTTAAATAAGGTGACTCAAGCCAGGTTAATGAAGTTTGACCAAGTAGATAACCTGCTTTAATGAATAAATAAGAATGGTCGTTAGGTTAATGTTACCTGTAGATGCTTAAAAACATTGAAAAAATAGAGACAGCTTTACAGTAGCCTTTAAAATGATTTCATGAATTAAATGTAGGATTTTGATGTCTGGCTTGAAGCCCACCTCTTTTTTGAAGACTTCTATTTCCTAGACTGAACACTCCTCAGGCCTCCCTGGGTGTTTTATTGACTTACTATTTCTGCATCTCTTTTAGCACTTATTTTATTCTGCTTTGTATTAAAGCCATTTGTATTTAAAAGATCTCTTTGCCAGGGATTGTGTCTTGTTTATTTTTGCATCTCCCTTTATATCGGCGCAGTGAGCCTTGCAGGTGCCCAGTCAATGAGGAAGTGAACCTTACACTTTGAAACCAGAGCAGAAGCTAGTATGTGTTTTCATCAGTGTATTGAATGATGACGGCTGTCTAACCCAATGTTATTTACTATGGTAACTGGGCGTGAAGGGATTTTGACCACAGCTCTCACCCCTTAAGAAGGTATCCTAGTTGGTGGCAAGGGCGAGCTGGATAAAAAGGACGTGCTGACTGCTAGTCAGTGTGGAACCAATTCTTATTTGCCATCAGAATTATGGAGAAGGTGTCAGTGTTGAACAGAATGGTGGTTCTTGTGAATGATGCTTTTTATCCTGTAATGTGGGTGTTTTTTTTGCCCAATTTCTCAGTAATCTATTAGTTTTCTCTAGGGAAGTTGAAACTATATAGTCTTTCTCCTCATCGTTATTTAAATGAAATAGAATTTCCCTTCCAAAACGATTTTTAAACAAGGTGCTAATTTCTGTATTTATGAGAAATCTGTGTTTTTAAGAAATAACCTCAGCTTTTACCCATCGAGAAAAAATAGGGCTTCTATTAGTTTTCTATGACTACCATAGTAAATCACGAGAATTTAGTAGCCTGTAAACTAAAACCGTGACATGGTAGGTCTGTGTTTCTATCTGAAGGCCCTGGGGGAGAATCTGTTTCCTGCTCACTTGAGTTATTGACGGAATTTAGTTTCTTTCAGCTGGAGGACGAGGTTCTCATTTTCCCGCTGGCTGGCTGCTAAGGGCCGTTCCCAGCTCCAGTGGCTGCCCGTGTCCTTGACTCACGGCCCCCTTCCTCCCTCTTCAAAGCCCGTAACAACAGGGCAGATGTTTCTCAAGCCGTACTTCTCTGACCCACTTCTCTGCCTTCCTCTTCTCCTTTCAGGAACTTACGCGATTAGGCTGAGCACAGCTGGATAATCCAGGATAATCTCCCCATCGCAACAGCTTTACCCTAATCCCTTCAGCAAAGTCCCTGTGGTAACTGTCCGCAGATTCCCGGGATGGGGACGTGGCTGTCCCTGGAGACCATTATCCTGCCAGCCACATGGCCCGGCGTAGTTTGTCTCTGTCATCAGTTTACCCTACTGATCCCTTGAGTTGAATCTGTATCAGTTACACAGACTTGTGGGGGGAACGTACACATTTGTGAAGTGTTCTGTTTCTAGCTGATAGGACTTTTCCTCGAACGTAGGAAATCATCACATGTAATGAACCTTTTGTCTCACTATAGAGGAGATGGGCTTTGAGCCTCATGTTGGAGGCCGAGTGAGATTTGGGAGGTGTGACGGGCGGACAGGGGGGCCTTCTAGCTGAGAGGACGAGAAGGCACAGGCGTGGGTGTGAGCATGGCGCAGTCCGGGTCAGGATCCGGTCTAGTCTTGACCCTCTCTGCTCACGTCCCGCCACGACCCTCCCTCGCTCCCGCCACCCCTGTCCTCTGTCTGTCAGGATCATGCACAACCTTCAGAGCTACCTCTTCCAAAGATAAAGTCAGTTGTTCTGTTATTTATCTCACTGATTCGATTGTAATTTCTTTAGGACAGGGACCATTTGCCCCCCGTTTTTCTTTCTCCATATCATTTAGACAGAAATAATGGACTTACCAAGGAAGTAGGGATTGATTCAGAAGAAAGTGGGCAGTGGACTAGAATTAGAATGGGAGCATGTTGACACCAGGAAATATCGCTTCCAGGGCCCATATTTGCTCAGTAAATATTTGTGGAAGTGTACGAGGAGCGTGGTTCATCTGAAAGCAAAGGGCAGGGACCAGAAAGAGATGCATTTGTTTCCGGAGGTGGGTGTGGAGGCCGCTGGAAAGCAGGCAGAGGCGTCATGACTTGATATAATCAGTTAAGAAGAAACAGCTGTGGGTTTTATGAAATGAGGAAAGCAGTGCTCGGGAAGGCTGGTCTGGTGCTGGTAGACAGGCTGCACCGGGCAGGGGGGAGACGGGAGAGAGAAGAGCTTGAGAGGCCAGCTGGGGTGGCTGCTGGAGTAACGGGTGTGGAATGGTGACGTCTGGACTGTGATAGTGGCAGGGACAATGAGAGGAAATTGTTGAGAAACATCTTGAGATAAGACTTGAATACTGAGGCCAAAGGAAAGGGAAGGTTATGTCTCCCCTACAACATCAGAAGCATTTCAAACCTGACAGAAACAGCAGAGCTGCAGGTAAGTCGGCACGAGAGGCAACGAGCAGTGTAGGACAGAGTGAGTTAGAGATGACCGATGACCGAGGGAAGGCCCCGTGCGTGGCTGGAAATGTACAGCCAGAGGACAGACAGCTGGGGAGGAGCTGAGAGCTGCAGGTGTGAGAGCCGTCTGCACGGGCGGCGGGTGGGGCCGCAAGAGAGCATTCCCCTGCCCGCGACGACAGCGCAAGTCTGTGGACACGGGTGTGCGCCTGACTGCCGGGGCTCTTACGGGAGTTCCTTTCACACCGTCAGGGTCTCAGGAGCTGTTTCCTTAGAACCGTGCCGCAGGTCAGAGGTGGCATCGGGTCTGCCCGCTGCCTCCACCCCACCTACGTCTGCTTGTTCCCTTGTGATGGCGGGGGAAGCATCCAGATATTCTCTTCTTTGGTGGTTCGTGGCTTGGGCATTTGTTCCCTCCATAATCATCTGCTGAGGAGGAAAGAAGGACTTTTTGTCCATCTGATGTAATGTCTGATGCCTGAATCTTCGAAAATGGCTTTTGTTGCTGGACTGTGCCAAAGAAGGCTAGGTCCTAAGTGGGACAAGCTTTCCTTCTCTGAGAATTGGCTATGGGGCGTTAAGTGCTCATATTCCTATAGGGTAAAAATATTTGTAAATAGGGAGAAGACTTCAGCTGGACTGTGGTAGGACTTTTTGGAACATTTTTAATAAGCCTCTGATGTTCAATCTTCCTGTGAGTCATAACTTGCAGTACTTGGTTTAAAATGAACATCAGGATGAGAGAAAAA
Organism: Phataginus tricuspis; assembly: GCA_029783875.1. Classification (NCBI taxonomy): domain Eukaryota; kingdom Metazoa; phylum Chordata; class Mammalia; order Pholidota; family Manidae; genus Phataginus; species Phataginus tricuspis. Next base: position 3,257,411 of record JAQQAC010012171.1, on the reverse strand, counting down.
AACCTCTGGGAATGAGTTTAAACAAACAATTCCAAACCACATCTTGACTTAAATAAGTAAAAATGGATGCATATGATTCAGTTTTACTTTGTGCACAAAATCATGATACTAAAGAAAAAGAGACACACAGGCTGAAACGAAATGAGTACATCATAGTTTATCCAGAGGCCTTTATTACCTAAAACAGTAATGACTAATTTAAAATTTTTCCATTTGCATTAAATCTCCTATTTTTCTTTTTTTATTCAGAACACCTATCCTTCATTCATTTATTTGTTCAACCAATGTTTGTGTTCACTCTGTGTGCAGAGCCCTGGGCCAGGCTCAGGGGGTGACAGAAGGAGATAAGGCACAGTTCAGGCCTCCAGGGAGTTCACACAGTCTAGTTGGGGCTTCAGTAGGTCTGCCAATAATTATACCACAAGAGAGAAAGAGGTAAATATCTTAGTACCGATCAGGAAGTATCTAGACCTCAGAAAGTGCCACTTGAGAACAGGAGAGAGAGGGCCCCAAGCAGGACTTCATGGAAAGGATGAACATGGAGCTGGGCTTTGAAAAACAAGTAGGATTTGAAGACAACAGTGCCTCACCGTTAATGAACACCCACTGCATGACGAGCTTTGTGGTAGACATGAACACGTCATTTCTCCTGCAAGCAGGTGGTGGCTTGAAGAAGAAGGTATTCATTCTATGGAATGTGGGTGATGGTCAGCAGGAGTCATTTGTGAGCTGAATCGTGAAAGAATAGGTGGACCCTGGCTGAGTGAAAAGGGAAAGGGCATAAGCAAAGGGCAGGGGTTGTGAATCACCCAGCACGTTGGAGAAGTGATGGCTCAGGGCGGTTGGAGAGGTGGGGAAGCGGGGAGGCGGGCAAGGTCGGGGGGGCCAGATTGCACAAGGCCTGGTGCGCCTCCTCAAGGCCCCTGCGCCAGGCACCGATATGGCTGGTGCGCCTGGGGGAGGTTACCTGGGCCGTCGTGGGGATGGTGGCGGCTTAGGTTGGGAAGTTGGGAGACTGGCCACAAGGATGTGGATGAGAAGCCTGGAACAGGTTTTCCTGTTTGTGTACGTGTCTGGGTGAGAGACAGAGAAGGGGAAAGGAAGGCACAGAGTCGCCTCTGGGCAGAGGGAAGAGGCACAGGTGCTGGCAGCTGAGATCCAGACTGGGGCTCCTGGCCGGACACACAGAAGGACTCCAGAGAACAGCGCCGAGTTTTGGACTTGGTGACTCAGTGGGTGGGGACGACCTCTCAGCTGTGGAGGCCAGGGAGGGGCTGAAGGCTGCCCTTTGGGTCTGTTGTTAGCCTCCAGGACAGCACGGGGGGGCTGGATGTCTGGGTCCGACCCGGGAAAGGGGTTGCAGTTGGGAATGAGGCAAGAGATGCAATAGCTCAAAGCCAGAAGGCTTATGAGGCCTCCAGAGAGCCTGGCGTGGCGTGGAGGGAGCCCAGTGAGGGCATAAGCCTGACAGGCGGGCATGGAGAGCTTTCCACTTGGGAATTTGCAGTTCACTCATAGGCAACATTTTTCTCCATGTACTTATTTTCTGAAGGAAATTAGAAAACTCTCCCTGAGCATTTTAGCCCATTTGATGTTTAATGTCAAACAGGGAAGCGTGCCCGGCGGGCTTGTCAGTGCGTTTGCGCCACCGACCCAGCTCTGCTCACTTTCCAGCTGCTCCTCGGTGTCGGGCCAGTGCGCCTGCCGACCCCACATGATCGGACGTCAGTGCGACGAAGTGGAGTCTGGTTACTACTTTACCACCTTAGATCACTACATCTATGAAGCGGAAGAAGCCAATTTTGGGCCTGTAAGTTGGGGGGGGCGCGTGGTGCATGGGCGAGGCAGTGTTTGGGCGGCAGGAATGGCATATACACATTTCATAAAGAGACCATTTAAAAAGCATTTTAATAACTCTTGTCAGTGAGCACAAAGTAAGGATCCAGGCCCCCCTGCCTTGTTGAGAACCATCGTATTTAAAGCTAAGTAAATCTGTAACTCACAAAGAGACTTTGGAACATTCACTAATAAGGCTTCTGGTGTGTTGTTTGTTTTGGGTTTTTTTCTTCTTCCATTCTCTCTGCATGTGTTCCAAAGTTACTGTTGATCTGATATAGTAAATACCCAGAGAGGATATTTCTGTTTTCTGTTGCTGTGTAACCAGCCATCCCCCAAATCTAGGGGGCTACAGTGTATGTGTGGCCCTTCAGCTGGGGTGGTGGGACAGCTGGAAGCCAATGGGGCATTTTTGTGTGCTCATCTCTCCAAGCAGCTCCCTAGCTTCGTTGCTGCATGGCAGAGTCAGACGAGGGAGACTGCTTCCATGGCTTTGGGCTCCCAAGGAGGAGGAGACAACCTGCCAGACCTCTTTAAAGCCTGGGCTCAGAAACCCCCCAATGTCATTTGGTCACATGTCACAAGGCCAGACCAGATTTAAGGGCAGGGTAACATAGGTTCCACCTCTTGATGGGTAAAGCCTCCACACGTATAGAAGAGTGCAGGACTTCGTCTTTGGAGATGACTGATCGCAACAGGTAGTATAATCATTCTGGGAACAAGCTCCGCTGCATGTTGGAGTTAAGCAACTCAAATCGATTAATCGATTAATGCTCAGTCTGTGGCACTCAGAATGAACTCATCAGTAATGAACAGTGATGAATGTATCAAGTTTCTCCACTTGAATCTGGTGCTTGAATCAAATGAGACAAAAAGATAGAAATACATCTACCAGATACTGGACTAACCTTGCAGCAAATCTGGGAAAAAGCCTCATCACTCCGAGACTTTCTTATAACAGCATTTGAGATGTTCTTTTTCCCTCCTTTATGCTCATTCCCCTGGTTGTCCCATAAAAGGTGCATCCTAAACCTTTGAGCCCCATCTCCAATGCTCCAAGCTACCTCAACCATGAAACTAAAGAGAAACAAATATCCTGTTTATACATCAAAAACTTCACAGTCTACTGAGAAAATGTGGCTGCAAAAAGTGGATATAATGTCTACAGTTTGGATTTCAAAAGGCACGTGTACCCCTAGGTTTTTTGCTGTATTATTTACAATAGCCACGATATGGAAGAAATCAAAGTGTCTATCAATAGATGAATGGATACAGAAGATGTGGTACGTATACACAATGGAATATTATTCAGCCATAAAAAAAGAAATCACCATTTGCAACAACAGGATGGATATAAAGGATATTATTCTCAGTGAAGTAAATATTATGCTCAGTGAAATAAGCCAGGTGTAGAAAGACAAATACCATCAGATTTCACTTATTTTTGGAATATAAAAACAAAGCAAAACAGAAGGAACAAAAGAGCAGTAGACTCATAGACACTGAGAAGGAACTAGTGGTTAACAAGAGGGAGGGGTTGGGGCAGATGGTGGGAGGGGGGTGAGCAGGATAAAGGGGTACAGAAACTCTCAATCATAATATAAATTGGTCATTGGGGTAGTAGTACAGCATGGAGAATACAGCCAATGATTCTGTAACATCTTCCTATATTGACAGGTTAGTAAATGCACTAGTGGGGGGGAGATTTCATAATGTGGGTAACTGGTGAACCACTGTGTTGTATACTCGAAACCATTATAAGATCGTATATCAGTGATTCTTCAGTACAGAAGATATCTACAATTTGGGACCTTTGGGTGACTTCAGATTTCTGTAGCTGTTAGATTTAATTGGATTCCATTTTAAGTAAAGCCTAACTGCTGCCCTTTGTCCTCAGGGGGTCAGCATAGTGGAGCGGCAGTATGTCCAGGACCGGATCCCTTCCTGGACTGGAGCAGGCTTCGTCCGAGTGCCTGAAGGGGCTTATTTGGAGTTTTTCATTGACAACATACCGTATTCCATGGAGTATGACATCCTAATTCGCTATGAGCCACAGGTAAATACGTCATCAGTGGACTGTGGGGGGCTGGGGGTTTTGGTAGAAAGATCTTTCTTCTGATGGATCCCATTTTTCGTGAAATTTGGACATTGCATTGGATAGAACTCCTCTGACTTTCTAGCCTCCGTGGATAAAATGTGCATTTTTCTTGAACTCAGTTTCTCAAACATCTAGCAATCTGGTATTAGTCACTCAGCCTTGCCGAGAGCTGAGGTGGTGGCAAGAAGGTACCTAGACCTCTCCTTGCCCTCAGAAAAGGCCAGTGGTGAGAAGTGCAAGAGCAGATGCAAACAGGGCTGGAAGATGGGGAGGTTCCTATCAGCCAGGCTGGGCCAGGGGCTGCCGAAATGTCTCATGAAGAGTCAGATCTAGGGCCTCAAAGGAAGATAGAATTTTGACCCAAATGGAAGTAAGGAATAGTGGGAGCAGAGGAGGGGAGAGTGTTCTGGGAGGCGCTCCATGTGGCTAAATGAAGGATATCATCGGAGGTGCTGCTAGGAAGAATGCTAGGTTAGTCAATGAACTTGGACTCTATATTCAGGAAGCTATTGAAGGGTTTTGAGCAGTTGATGTCATTATCTGAGGCTTTGGGAGGCTGTTTCAGTGTCCAGGTGAGATGAGGTTAGATTGGAACTGGGCACGAGTGGAGGAAATGGTAAAGACAGAGAGGAAATGCAATCAGTGTTTCCCGTTTAAACTTGGTGAATGAGTGATTGGGAGAGGTCTTTATAAACAGACAGGTGGCAGTGGACCAGCGCCAACGATCCTTTTGATTGTCTGTTTCTGATTCTAGCTACCCGACCACTGGGAAAAAGCTGTCATCACAGTGCAGCGCCCTGGAAAGATCCCAACCAGCAGCCGATGTGGTAATACTGTTCCCGATGATGACAACCAGGTGGTGTCCTTATCACCAGGCTCGAGGTCAGTGTGACAGAGGTTTATAGCTCAATAGAACTAACATGCAAATTAACTGATTTTCTGGCATCCTGCCTTGTGAGTTGTCGTCATCATCTCCGAGCTAGAGCCAGATGTTGGCTGTAGACTTTCTTCCTTTGGAAGGATCCATGTAGAGCTTTGATTGATTGACTGGAGACTTAAAGGTTGTTGTTTTTCTCTTTCGTTTTGGGGCAGGTATGTCGTCCTTCCACGGCCCGTGTGCTTTGAGAAGGGTGTGAACTACACAGTGAGGCTAGAGCTGCCCCAGTACACCTCGTCCGACAGCAGTGTGGACAGTCCCTACACACTTATTGATTCAGTAAGTGCGAGGTCGTTTCTGATATGTGCAGGGAAGGCTGGGCAGATAATGTTCCTCTGCCCCCCAGAGGGTTTTGTGGATGGGTGATACCGGGAGGTTAGGCAAAATCACTCTTTCTTGCCTACAAGGCTGCTTTGCTTGCTTATTTTAATAAAACTCCACTCTGGAAAGGATTAACTCAAGCTGATTCTTTCAGAAGAGATAAAGGGCCTTAAAAATGACATTTCAAAAGCCATCAAACTACATAAGGTACACGTAAACTTTTTCTGGCAAGAATATTTAAGAATGGGAAGGCTTTCTCTTAATTGAATGAGTCTAATGTTTTCTCCTCAAGAGTCAAAGAAGCATTTCGGGCTTTTATACGTTCACTCTAATTGATGACTTGGGAAGCCGCCGTAAGGACAGTTTTCTGTTCTCTCTTGGTAGCTTGTTCTCATGCCCTTCTGTAAATCACTGGACATCTTCACTGTGGGAGGCTCAGGAGACGGGTCGGTCACCAACAGTGCCTGGGAAACCTTTCAGAGATACCGGTGTCTGGAGAACAGCAGAAGCGTTGTGAAAACGCCCATGACCGACGTGTGCAGAAACATAATCTTTACCATTTCTGCCCTGTTGCACCAGACAGGCCTGGGTAGGTATTGCCTCCCCACACGAGGTCACTGGAAGGCATGCCCTGGGGCTCTGGGTCAGGCAGTTGGCACCAAGAAAGTGGGCTCTCAACTGCAGTTTGTCTTTATTTATTTATTTATTTTTAAGAATATTTGAGTGATAGAGCACCATTGAAAATGCAAGCTATGTTCAAGCAATACACACCTGGTGACTAGAGCCCAAGTCCATGGGGAGACAGCATTTCCACGGGCAGGGTGGGGATCTGGGATGGAGTCAGGAGTGTCACGTAACTGAAATTTGGTCTCCTTTTTGAAAGGTCAGGCCAGCCCCCAGAGTTCACTGGGCTTTTGTTGAAGGTCCTGTGATATTTGAGCTTTGAAGGCCGGGGGAGAAAACCCTCATGACCTCTTTCCTGGAACAGTGGCTTTTATCTGCCAACTCTGTCTCCTGCTACTACTCCCCCCCCCACCCCACCACCGTAGGGACGGTCTCATCCGTGGGAATTCTGAGCAAGCCAGGGCGGTGAAGGAGGAGCGGCCGGGGCGGACCCCCTCGGAGCTGGGTACGAAGCCCTGCGGGGAGCCGTGGCGCCGTGTCACAGATCGAGCCTCTCTCTCCCTCGCAGCTTGTGACTGTGACCCACAGGGCTCCTTAAGTTCGGTCTGCAACCCCAGCGGAGGCCAGTGCCAGTGCCGGCCCAACGTGGTCGGAAGGACCTGCGACAGATGTGCCCCTGGCACCTTCGGCTTTGGCCCCAGCGGATGCAAACGTAGGTTCACCAGAACTGCGTGGTGTTCATTCTGGCTCGTCGAGAAGCGCTGGTGTGGGGTCCCAGCTTCCGAAGGCAGGGCCCTTCCTGGAAACCCTGGAAACTGATGGAGAGCCGGGCGCGCCCTGTGCCGGCTGGGCTGGGGCTCAGGTGGGGGGGGTGTTTGGTTTAACGATTCCTCAACGTGGTTCCTCCATTGCCCGCTTCCTCAGCCTGCGAGTGCCACCTGCAAGGATCTGTCGATGCTTTCTGCGATCCTATCACCGGCCAGTGCCGCTGTTTCCAGGGGGTGTACGCGTGGCGGTGTGACCGCTGCCTGCCCGGGTACTGGGGCTTTCCGAGCTGCCAGCCCTGCCAGTGCAGTGGCCACGCGGATGACTGCGACTCGGTGACAGGGGAGTGCCTGAGCTGCCAGGACTACACCACGGGCCATAACTGTGAAAGGTGCGTGAAAGACGCGTCCCCTGGGAAGAAAACAGAACCAGGTCGTTTCTGCCTGAGCAGTGGCAGCTTAGACAAACCACAGAGTCAGTCTCTGCCAGGCTCCAGATGGCTCTCGGCACCTCAGTATTTTCTAGGAACTCATTTATTTATTCAGTACACATGTAGCTTCACCTTGTGTGTGCCAGACATTGTTCTGGTGCTGGAGTTACGGCAGAGAACAAAACGGTCACGAACCTGCCCTCCTGGAGAGCACCCTAGAGGTCACCCTGGGTCTGTACAGAAATCAGCCCTCTACCTTGGCAGATTCTGGCCTGGGATGAGAGCTGCAAAATCTTAAGGCCTAATTTGGGTCAGAGTAGGAACCAAATCCAAATAGGCTTAGTCATTTCAAAGAGCTTTATTTTTCGAAATGTTTTGTGCAACTATGATTTCCAGGAGACCACATAAAATGTGCAGAAGTGCATCTGTTCTCCAGTTAGCAAGTGTTAATTGAGTAATTATTATGGAGGCAAAGCAGTGCACTAGATTTAGTAGGAATAGGACATAGACTGTGCTTCTAATAACATTACAGCCTAGCTCGGTAGGTAGGAAATAGTCCGTGTGAAGAAGTCACATGCTGACTTCCACCGTCCATTACTAATGAAGAAAGGAGGACGTGCTACCAGAACCTGCTGCTTCAGGGAGTAGTTGTCCCACCTTCCATGCCAGTAAATTTTCTAATGTCTGTCGAGTCTATATGGGATTTTTGTTTTAAAAATTGCAGCAAGTGCTTCCAGAATTGCTCATCCGATGAAGAGAAATTGTCAGTGCAAATTGAATATATGGTATGACATGCTTGGAAGCAAACGGGGGGCTTCCAGTGACTACTCCTTTGAGTAAAAATTATTCCTTCCAACCACAAAATGGTGTTATTAAAAGGGAACAGCTGGACTGAAAGGAAGGGATATATTAGTGTCATCTTTTGTTTCCTATATTAACTTTTTCATTATTGTTCCTTCACTGGGAGATGGAACTAAGTCTGAGAGGAGGAGACAGGAGATGAGACGGGGAGGAGAGGGGCGGGGACCCGGGGGAACAGGCGGCGGTTCACAATGCCGACTGGAAATCAGGCGCCCAGCACGGGGTTGAAAAGTGCATCCCGTGAGAGTGGCTTGTTTGACATTTGTGACTGTTTTTGGATTTTATTTGTAAGGCATTGTGATTTCTTTCAGGAGAATGAGAAAGGGGGTGGATTTTAGGAGAGCAGATTCTAGCCCTGGCTTTGGATGACAAACGGCCTTTGAAGTCCTTGCATCTGCTATCCAGTCTGAGCCAATCGCTCGGCTTTCTGTTCCTCATTCCGGGATGATCAGTTTCGATCAGAGGAATTTAAAAAGTTCTAGGCTCAGATTGTTCCCAAGGGTGCGGGGGAGGCAGGAAACGAGCCCTTGATTTCGGTCATGATGCATTTATTTCACCTAGAAAAACCTCATCGAAAACTTCCTCAGAAACCATTGTACAGAATTGCTTCATCACTGCAATTCCCCCAGCACATAATTGGGGAAGATGTTCTTGTATTCTGTCTGTGTCTAATTAAATAGAGAGTTCACGTCCTCTGAAGAACCTTCTCCCTTCTATTTCTTCATCCTTCCCCCTCATTTTAAAAAAACATTACCTCTGCCTCAAAAAAAAAAAAAAAAAAAGTAAAATGAAATGAATCCTTAAAATGAACTGGAAAATCCGTAGACCCAAGTTCTAGGCCTTGTTCTGCTTCTCCCCTGCTTGGGTTCTGCTTGGAGCTGACATTTGAGAACCAGTCCTCCACATAGAAATGTGAGGAATGGGGAAGGGACATTCCAGGCAGAGAACACAGTTTCGAGACTTTTTCTTGTACCAGGTATCTTACAACTGTGGTTCATGGCAGTCTCTCTTCTGCAACTGATGCAGGTGCCTGGCTGGTTACTACGGCAACCCCATCATTGGCTCGGGAGACCACTGTCGCCCTTGTCCTTGCCCAGATGGGCCCGAAAGCAGACGCCAGTTTGCCAGTAGCTGTTACCAAGACCCTGTTACTTTGCAGCTCACGTGTGTCTGTAAGCCTGGATTTGTTGGTAAGTAATGTGCAGACTTTTGGAGGAAAAAGTGGCTCATTGGGTTTAGCTGTTAATGAAGAAAAAAGATGAACAATGAGCCAATCTAGTGTCATTTTTGCAATCCTTCGTTTAAAGTGAAGGGACTCTGAAATAGCCAAGCTGCTGCTTTCCTATCTGGCATGTGGGTAAGTTCTTGAGTCTCTGTGGTAATCATGTTGCAGAGCAGAGCAGGATAACAAGCACATTTAAATACATAAGTGAATCCCTACAAACATCATTCTGTTATTAAGCAGTAGGAAGATTATTTACATGTTACTTCTCCCTTCCCTTACCCAGCCCCTAGCACAAGAGTCTCAAAGTAGTGAAGTGGCCAAATCGTGGGCAGCGGGAGGAAAAAAATACCGTCAAAGGGGCTTCCAGACAACTGAGGGGGTCAAAGCTAGATCTGTGCCTTGCTGTTCATCAGACTCACATTATCTGTCAACACTCAAGGGCTGCAGCCAGCTGTGGGAATCAACTCCCTTTTATTTTATCCTTGATGCCACTGTTTCAAACACTACATATGCTTGTCCATAGCTGAGTATAGATATTTGCATGTAGTTTCAGGATTTCTTAGAAGGGGAAACTGGTCCCCATTAGGACCCCATTTTTCAGGTTGCCCATGCAGCAGCAGTGATTTTTCAATTAATATAGTCTTGGGGTGAGGGTTGAACATCAAGCTAAGCTGTGCGCTGTTAGGGGGTTATTTAGTCCCTAACCCACTCCACCCTGTGAAACGAGAGGCTGAGGGCGCGTGTGCCAGGGCTCCTGTAACTGACCCTAAACTTCTTGCCCTGGACAACGAAAAGCCCTTTTCTCCCCCAGGAGATGTGGGCGTCCCAGGCTTGGAAGCTAGCAGTGTGAGGGGCACCAGCGGCCTGGGTTGGCAGCTGGCGGGGACTTGGCTGCCCCAACACCAGGCTGAAGCACTGTGCTTGCTTGTGTTGGACAACAGGCCCCAGGTGTGAAGAATGTGCCGCAGGCTTCTTCGGCAACCCCTCAGACGTTGGGGGGACGTGTCAGCCTTGCCAGTGTCACCATAACATCGACACAACCGACCCGGAGGCCTGTGACAAGGAGAGCGGGCGGTGCGTCAAGTGCCTGTACCACACGGAAGGGGAGCGGTGCCAGTTCTGCCGGTTCGGGTACTACGGAGATGCCCTCCAGCAGGCCTGCCGAAGTAAGAGGCGGAGGGGGTCGGCCCCCTCGTCGGGATGACTTTCCCCTCCTTCTCCATCATCAGGGGGCTTTACTGTGGGAGTTTATTTCACTTGGGAAAACACTTGGTCAGAGAGGTAAAATTTCATTTTTGACAAAAGAAAGATGAGGCTGATGTCTTTTCTTGACTGAAGTCTCAGTGCCCGTCTAGAGAGGCCGCCAAAGGGGAAAACAATGTAGCTGTCACCATGCTAGATGCCATCTAGTAAAGCACGTTGGTTTTATATTCTGCCCATGAACTTGCTGCCTGGCTGGGGCGTACAGATCCCAATGCCCACTCTGGTCCACACCTTGCCTCGTGTCGCTGATGGAGACGCCTTCTAGCTCATGGAAGAGAGAGGAGCAGCATCTCCGATGTCTCTCTGAGAACTCACTTCTCTCCCAAGGGGATCAGCGAGCATTTCCTGCTGCTGCACACCCTGGGCCTGTCCGTGTTGATACGAGTGTGTGTGGAATGTGAGGACCAGTGGGACGGGATTCCTCAAAGCCTTACTAGCTTAAAGGGCTTCTACCTGCTAAGTCGGACACATTCATTCCTGCTATTCCCTGCCAAGAGTTTAAAATCGTTAGCTATCTCGACCCCTGAGGCGTATTTTTTATTATTTCCAGTTAAATCCTCAATTGTAAAATGATTGATTCCCCCCACCTTATTAAATCTGAGTATTTGAAAAATACTTTCAGGCACAGTGACACGTTTTGCCTGTCTACCTGGGAAATGTCAGAATTGGTCAGACATCTTATGATGTAGAACATCATAGGAGCAGCCCGAGAACAGCAGGCTCAGTGTCTGTCACCTCCACTCCTTTCCCTACTTGTCTGAGTTTCCAGGTCAAAATCTGGAGAGGGAAAATCTTAGCCATTTGGGTGAAACCCCCTTTCGCACTGTCTGTGTGTTTCAGGAATGTGACTGTGTAAGTAACTCTGATCACACTTCTTTTTCAGAGTGCGTCTGCAATTACCTGGGCACCGTGCAGGAGCGCTGCAACGGCTCTGACTGCCAGTGTGATGAAGCCACTGGCCAGTGCTCGTGTCTTCCTAATGTGGTCGGGCAGAACTGTGACCGCTGTGCGCCCAACACCTGGCAGCTGGCCAGCGGGACTGGGTGTGACCCATGCAGCTGCAATGCTGCCCATTCCTTCGGGCCCGCTTGTAATGAGGTGAGGCGCTGCGGTGGGGGTGAGACCACCCTGGCAGAAGGAACGATGCCCTTCAGGGTCCGGGGGACAGCTATTTGGTGGCTTTGCCCCAGTTAGAGAAAGGCACCCGCTGCTGAGGTCACAGCCTCACACCAGGGCCCCCGCTTACAAGCGTGGCACAGCTGGACCCCTGCCCCGGCTCGTGAACGGGACACCCCCTCAGCCGGGACTGTGTAACCCTGCAGAGGCCCCGTCGACGCGCTGCAGCCCCTCAGCGCTGGGCCCGGCCGCAGGTGCAGCCTCACGCTAACCGCACACGGGTGCGGTGTCTCAGGACCGGCGCCGGATCAGACTGTTTTGAGCTGTGCAGCCGGAAAGGAACGAGATCGCCACGTTGTCGTGGGGGCGGCGGCTTCCTGACTCTCAGAGGGAGGGGCTCCCCGCAGGCGAGGCTCGGGTGGCCTGGGCTTGTCAGTGGTTTGCGAGGAGAAGAGTAACGAGACGTGCAGACCCAGTGCAATGTGCTCAGGCCCTTCCAACCTCTGCTGCAGGAGAGCAGTTAGCAGGTGCTGGCATGGGGCCCTCAGCACCCAGGACCCAAGTGGACAGGGCACGGGGCCCTGCTCAGGCAGACGGTGCAGTGCCACCGCCCCTGACAGTGACTGAGAAAGAAAATGCAGGCTTGCTTCTGCCCAGCAGCCCGTGTGACCCGGGTCTGTTTCTGGCTGCAGTTCACGGGGCAGTGCCAGTGCATGCCTGGCTTCGGAGGCCGCACCTGCAGCGAGTGCCAGGAGCTCTTCTGGGGGGATCCCAGCCTGGAGTGCCGAGGTGAGGCGGGCGTCTGGGCGCAGGGGCTCCCTCAGAGTGGGGGGCAAAGTCTGTAGGGGCTTTGTGGGAACTCTCTAAGGTGCACTGTGAGTTAGGTTGTCCATAAAAATGCTAGTGACACAAGACATTCATGCTCATTGTTTTTAAAAAAGACTCTACCCAGCCCTGTACAAGGGTGGGCACTAAAAAGTGGACCTGCTTGCTTCCAGCTCCTTCCCCAAGGGTAACATCTGATGTCTCCACTTGAGCAAAGGCATGAACGCACCACAAATACACACAGAATTGCTTTTTTAATGCTTGTAACCAAAATGGGCTCGTGTTAGCCACATATTTCTGCAAATTGATTTTTTTCTCCCCTCTGAACAGTAATTGTGACCAGCTTCCTTTTTGGCACACACAGAGCTAAATGGTTGTTCTGGTAAGGTCATTCAGTTCCAGTGTGTCAGGTAGATTCTGCTGATGGTTAAAGCCCTGGGTGCATGTGCTTTATTAGTGTGATGTCCCCACCAAGGGGAACCAGAGGGCGATGTCCTGGCACACTCAGGCCCAATAGAGGAACAGGTCACAGGCGCTCCAGGCCTGTTCGAGGTGACTAAACCCCAGTGCCCACTTAGGCTTACAATAACATAGACTGGGAGAGAAAGTGGCATTTTCTGAAGAACAAAAACTCGTTAAAATCATGTGAATCATGAGGATTGCATGATTTATGCTGTTGTAATTTTTTTTATTTCCTGCCAAGTATTTCAGATCTTAAAATAAAACCATTTGTGGTTTAGGACTGTAATAGACCGTTGCTGTTCTCTTTTCCTACTCATTCTTTCCTGCTTGGGCTCTTCTCCTTCCCTATGTTTTAGGTAACTACGGATAAATGTAGTTTCTTCTGTAGTTTCTTATTTGCTCTTTGATGTATTTCTTCATTACACATCTGAAGTCCTAGGTCTAAGAGCTGCACTCTCAAGTAAAAACAGCCCTTTCTTTTTTTGGCTATTACTGGCAAAAAAATAATAGAAATAATACAGATCTTCAGGTTAGCCATTCAGTCATCCTCTTCGATCAGAGGTCGGAAAACTAGAGGCTTTGGGTTCTTCAGAGTCAACCTGTCTGTTCCTTAACAGCAGGAAAACATCAAACAGGGGACAAGATCAGAAACAAATGGCATATGATTTGGGTTTTCAGTGGAGGTTCAGCCAGAAGGGTTTGTACCGGCACCCTAGGTCAGATGCAGGTTTGTTCCACAGAGGAGATCGGGATCGCAGTGATGACAGACAAGTACTTTTCTGTTCATCATTCTTCCATCCAGATGTGGGTCGTCAATGGGGTCTGGTTTTCTCGCTTCCATCAGAAGGTCTGTGACATTCAGTGGATGACTAGCTCCAAGAATGTCTCCTGCAGGTAAGGTCCTGCTTGGAATCTGATTTTTCCAGGGCTCTAATCACTATTGGTTCAATCCCTCCATTTTGTGATGCCCCGGGGGCTTGATTTTCTCCAGATAACGGTTCCATCACTGCTGATAGTCTGATCCTGTCAGCGTGTGTCACTGGCAAAATAGCGCTGGCTGCCAAAGCATACTGGCCTTTTGCTCCATCTGAGCTCTGTTAGCATGAAAAGCCCATTAGCCGGAGTCAGAGGCAATCAGATAATTGTTCATTTACTACTCAGAACTTTACCCCTCACCCTTTTATCTTTTCTTTAAACTTTCAACTCTAAATCTGCCAGAGAAATTGTGGTTTATAGGAACAGTAAGGTCAAAAATTAGGTCATGTTTTAGAAACTTTGCAAAGAGTGACATCCATGCCATCGGTAACCACCAATTTCTTTGCTCATTTTATTCAGAAGAAAGGTCGGCCTGTTGCATACAAAACTGTTGGGGCGCAGATGCTTTCGACACTCTGTGGAGGAAGCCTACACTGCGAAGCGCCCAGGAGTGAGAGCCGGCTGGCGCTCTCCCAGTGGGGGAGCGGGACCAGTGTGCCCTGGTGGGGGCGGGGGCCGCCGCGCAGACGCACACAGAGCTCAGGGCTCTAGATGTCCTGGAACGTAGTCACAGATGGGAATGGAGGACGAGAACTTGAAGGGACGGGGTCCCATGACTAGCAGGGACAGGACTAGGTGTCATCCAAAATTAGATGCAGCTATGGGGAACCACTTTTCTCAAATTACGTAATTCATGGCCAAACAGGCTTCAAGTGCAAATCTCTCTGTTGAATGATGTGCAGATTTAGACTTTCTGGTGCCACTTCATAAACAATATGCTTATAGAAAGTCTTAGGTCATAGCTAAGTATTCTCCTTAGGGAAAGAAATGGAGTTATGTCAAGGACAAATGAGTTGAGCCTCAAACTTACAAACTGTTGAATGTTCCTATTGTCCAGGCCAGTCGGGCTCTTGGCCAGTTGGGGCCAAGTCAGAACAAGCCCACCACTGTGCTGGCCCGAGGGACACGCACCCACCCGCTGCAGAGCGTGCGGAGAAAACCTCAGTCTGCACTGTTCCCCTCGGGGGTCAGAGGTCATGTGAGAAATCTTCCTGTTGACTCATAGACAGCCAAGGGGGGGCCTCTGGCTTTGGGAAAAGGCCAGTGTCTCTTAAACCCAGGGAACTGGAAATGCGGGGCATAGGTGAGCTGCTCTGCATAGGGGCCATTTTCCCATCAGGCTTGCTTCTCATTTCAAATTGTTTTTAGTAGAAAAACTAAGCATATTGCTTTGCTCAGATACTCATTTTAGAATGCTGTGGTCCTTTCTAGGGCTGGAATTCATTTACACTTACCCATCTTATTTTTTCATTTCTAATGTGACTCAGGAACTCAGTTTTAACTTGAGTCTTTACAGCACCACAAATACTTTTGTTAGTAGAAGGGAGGCTTGTCATACATAATCCGAATCACGGAATGTGTGTGCCCTGAAGGCTGGACTAGAGGTGGGCTCGCTGCCTGTGCGGGTGAAGGTTCACGGCAGCACAGCCCTGCCTGGCTGTTCACATATTGTCTGGGGCGCCTTTGTGCTGTCATGCTGGAACTGAGCAGTCGTGACAGAGCCCATGTGGCCTGCAAAGCCTAAATATTTACCATGTGGGCCTTTATATAAGAGGTGAGCTAACCTCTGGACCAGACAGGGAGCTCATTTCTACAGGTGAAAACATATTCATTCTCCAACTTTCATTCCAAAACCAAAGTTATATTACCAAGACCAAAAACGGTGAGGCTGAGGGTAGAGAATTTCTTTAAAAAATCATGTTTAACAGCAGCAGACTCACAAACTCCAAGGGACTAGCAGTTACCAAAGGGGAGGGGTGGGGGAGGGCCGGTAGGGAGCGGGGCAGAAGGGGACTGAGGGGTATTATGTTTAGTACACATGGTGTGGGGGGTCACGGGGAAGACAGTGTAGCACAGAGAAGGCAAGTAGTGACTCTGTGGCATCTTACTACACTGATGGACAGTGACCGCAATGGGGTGTGGGGGGGACTTGATAATATGGGTGAATGTAGTAACCACATTGTTTTTCATATATACCTTCATAAGAGTATATATCAATAATACCTTAATAAAAAAATTGTAAAAAATATCATGTTTAAGAAATTAAAAAGTATTTAAATTTCCCTTACAGTAATAGAAATGCCTAGGTAGAAAAGTACCAATAAACCTTTTGGCGTAATAGTGAATCCTGGACACCCATGTTACCCTGGAGACCCAAGGACCATGACGGAAAACAACAGCCCTGTGACCTGATTTTAGGATATGGCGCCTTCTCTGTCCAAGGCAGAGCCGTGCTGGGGATGGAGGCATCAGGAAGAGCTGCTGTCTGTGTGGGACGCAACCCAGGAGACATGGGGAACAGGGCACATTTAGGACATGACGCGGGAGGCAGGAAGAGGCGGCGCTGACCTTTTCAACTGTCAGAAGGGCAAGACCAGTAGGAACTGGAGACATGGTTTCATGGAAAAGATCATTTACAAGGAATCCGCTATGTGCTGAGCGCTTTAGGGATAGTATGTGCCTATTCTTGACTTTACCCTTAAAACAAACGACCCATGAGGTGAGGCATAATCTCCATTTCACAGCTCAGAAATCTCAGGCTCAGAGAAGTTAAGGGACTTGTTCAAAGACAAGCCACAAGCAAGGGATCTGAAGCCAGCCTGAGTGGCCCAGTATCTCTGCACTTTCTGCAGGCCCGGCGGGTCCCCAGTGACAGCTGTTTACAGAGGGAAATATTGTCCTGGCTAAAGGACAATAAGGATGACATGTAGCAGCAAAGCTATGGGGACAAGGGGACTGTCCCACTGGAGAGCCACGGGGAGACTGTGGCATCACATTGTTAAAAGCCTTGAATGCCAACCAGGCGAGCAGGTATTTTCTTCTGTGGACAGAGGAGACCTGCAGGAGGAGAGGGAAGTCAAGAGCACAGTCACACCTAGTTCATCAAGGGTAGGGGGCTAACACTTCCCATTCGGGCGTTGACCTGCTAGTGTTTCCCTCTAGGCCTCAAGGTCTTGAGAATACATGCAATTTCCTTCACTTACCTACCTCTTAAAGATCATGTTTTAAATGAGAAAGCTCAGTAAAAATAGAGGAGACCCACTGATCACATAACCGAGAATGTATTTACAATATGCAAATGGAAATCTTATGGCTCCTTAAAATGGTTACTGTCTCACTTATATTTATTTATTTTTTATTCTGTATCATTAATCTACAATTACATGAGCAACACTATGGTTACAAGACTCCCCCCATTATCAAATCCCCCTCCACATACCCCAGTACAATCACTGTCCATCAGCGTAGTGAGATGCTATAGAATCATTACTTGTCTTCTCTATAAATACTGCCTTTCCCGTGCCCCCTGCCACTGCATTACATCTGCTAATCGCAATACCCCTTTTCCCCTTTTCCCCCCTTACCTCTCCCTTCCCACCCATCCTCCCCAGTCCCTTTCCCTTTGGTAACTGTTAGTCCGTTCTTGGGTTCTGTGAGTCTGCTGCTGTTTGGTTCCTTCAGTTTTTGCTTTGTTCTTATACTCCACATATGAGTGAAATCATTTGATACTTGTCTTTCTCTGCCTGGCTTATTTCACTGAGCATAATACCCTCTAGCTGCATCCATATTGTTGCAAATGGTAGGATTTGTTTTCTTCTTATGGCTGAATAATATTCCATTGTGTATATGTACCACTTCCTCTTTATCCATTCATCTACTGATGGACACTTAGGTTGCTTCCATTTCTTGGCTATTGTAAATAGTATTGTGATAAACATAGGGGTGCATATGTCTTTTTCAAACTGGGCTGCTGCATTTTTAGGGTAAATTCCTAGGAGTGGGATTCCTGGGTCAAATGGTATTTCTATTTTGAGTTTTTTGAGGAACCTCCATACTGCTTTCCACAATGGTTGAACAAATTTGCATTCCCACCAGCAGTGTAGGAGGGTTCCCTTTTCTCCACATCCTCGCCAACATTTGTTGTTGTTTGTCTTTTGGATGTTGGCCATCCTTACTAGTGTGAGGTGATATCTCTTTGTGGTTTTAATTTGCATTTCTCTGATGATTAGCAATGTGGAGCATCTTTTCATGTGCCTGTTGGCCATCTGAATTTCTTCTTTGGAGAAGTGTCTGTTCAGATCCTCTGCCCATTTTTAATTGGATGATTTACATTTTGTTTGTTGAGATGTGTGAGCTCTTTATATATTTTGGATGTCAATCTATTATCGGATACATCATTTATGAATATATTCTCCCATACTGTAGGATGCCTGTCTGTTCTATTGATGGTGTCTTTTGCTGTGCAGAAGCTTTTCAGCTTAATATAGTCCCACTTGTTCATTTTTGCTTTTGTTTCCCTTGTCCAGGGAGATATGTTCATGAAGAAGTTGCTCATGTTTATGTCCAAGAGACTTTTGCCCATGTTTTTTCTAAGAGTTTTATGGTTTCATGACTTACATTCAGGTCTTTGATCCATTTTGAGTTTACTTTTGTGTTTGGGGTTACACAATGATCCAGTTTCATTCTCTTACATGTAGCTGTCCAGTTTTGCCAACACCAGTTGTTGAAGAGGCTGTCATTTCCCCATTGTATGTCCATGGCTCCGTTATCATATATTAATTGACCATATATGCTTGGGTTTAATACCTGGGCTCTCTAGTCTGTTCCATTGGTCTATGGGTCTGTTCTTTTGCCAGTACCAAATTGTCTTGATTACTGTAGCTTTGTAGTAGAGTTTGAAGTCAGAGAGGGTAAACCCCCCAGCTTTATTCTTTCTTCTCAGGATTGCTTTGGCTATTCGGGGTGTTATGTGGTTCCATATGAATTTTAGGACTATTTTTGCTAGTTTGTTGAAGAATGCTGTTAGTATTTTGATAGGAATTGCATTGAATCTGTAGATTGCTTTAGGCAGGATGGCCATTTTGATAATATTAATTCTTCCTATCCATGAGCATGGGATGTGTTTCCATTTATTGGTATCTTCTTTAATTTCTCTCATGAGTGTCTTGTAGTTTTCAGAGTATAGGTCTTTCACTTCCTTGGTTAGATTTATTCCTAGGTATTTTATTCTTTTGATCCAATTGTGAATGGAATTGTTTTCCTGATTTCTCTTGCTGCTAGTTCATCATTAGTGTATAGGAATGCAACAGATTTCTGTGTATTAATTTTGTATCCTGCTACTTTGCTGAATTCAGGTATTAGATCTAGTAGTTTTGGAGTGGATTCTTTAGGGTTTTTTATGTACAATATCATGTCATCTGCAAACAGTGACAGTTTAACTTCCTCTTTACCAGTCTGGATGCCTTTTATTTCTTTGTGTTGTCTGACTGCCATCCCGAGGACCTCCAGAACTATGTTGAGTAAAAGTAGAGAGAGTGGGCATCCTTCTCTTGTTCCCAATCTTAAAGGAAAAGCTTTCAGGTTCTCGCTGTTAAGTATAATGTTGACTGTGGGTTTGTCATATATGGCCTTTATGATATTGAGGTACTTTCCCTCTGTACCCATTTCCTTGAGACTTTTTTTCATGAATGGATGTTGAATTTTGTCAAATGCTTTTTCCACATCTATGGAGATGATCATGTGGTTTTTGTCCTTCTTTTTGTTGATGTGGTGGGCGATGTTGATGGATTTTCGAATATTGTACCATCCTTGCATCCCTGGAATAAATCCTACTTGATCCTGATGGGTGATGTTTTTGATGCATTTTTGAATTTGGTTTGCTAATATTTTGTTGAGTATTTTTGCATCTATGTTCATCAGGGATATTGGTCTGTAATTTTCTTTTTTGTGGTGTCTTTGCCTGGTTTTGGTATTAGGGTGATACTGGCCTCATACAATGAGTTTGGAAGTATTCCCTCCTCTTCTACTTTTTGGAAAACTTTAAGGAAAATGGGTATTAGGTCTTCACTAAATGTTTGATAAAATTCAGCGGTGAAGCCATCTGGTCCAGGAGTTTTGTTCTTAGGTAGTTTTTGATTACCAGTTCAATTTCCTTGCTAGGAAGTGGTCTATTCAGATTTTCTGTTTCTTTTTGGGTCAGCCTTGGAAGGTTGTATTTTTATGGAAAGTTGTCCATTTCTTCTAGGTTATCCAGTTTGTTAGCATATAATTTTTCATAGTATTCTCTGACAATCCTTTGTAATTCTGTGGTGACCGTAGTGATTTTTCCTTTCTCATTTCTGATTCTGTTTATGTGAGTAGACTCTCTTTTTTTCTTGATAAGTCTGGCTAGGGGGTTTATTTTGTTTATTTTCTCAAAGAAGCAGCTCCTGCATTCATTGATTCTTTCTATTGTTTTATTCTTCTCGGTTTTATTTATTTATGCTCTAATCTTTATTATGTCCCTCCTTTTACTGACTTTGGGCCTCATTTGTTCTTCTTTTTCTAGTTTCGTTAATTGTGAGTTTAGACTGTTCATATGGGAATGTTCTTCTTTTCTGAGGTAGGCCTGTTTTGCAATATACTTTCCTCTTAACACGGCCTTTGCTGCGTCCCACAGATTTTGCGGTGTTGAATTATTGTTGTCATTTGTCTCTCTATATTGCTTGATCTCTGTTTTTATTTGGTCATTGATCCATTGGTTATTAGGAGCATGTTGTTAAGCACTTGAGAAGAAGGTGTATCCTGCTGCTTTTGGGTACAGAGTTCTGTAGATGTCTGTTAGGTCCATCTGTTCTGTTGTGTTGTTCAGTGCCTCTGTCTCCTTACTTATTTTCTGTCTGGTTGATCTGTCCTTGGAGTGAGTGGAATGTTGAAGTCTCCTAGAATGAATGCACTGCATTCTATTTCCCCTTTAAATTTTGTTATATTTGTTTCACATATGTAGGTGCTCCCCTTTTGGCTGCATATATATTTATAATGGTTATATCCTCTTGTTGGATTGACCCCTTTATCGTTATATAATGTCCTTCTTTGACTCTTGTGACTTTCTTTGTTTTAAAGTCTGTTTTGTCTGATACAAGTATTGCAACACCTGCGTTTTTCTCCCTATTAGTTGCATGAAATATCTTTTTCCATCCCTTCACTTTTAGTCTGTGTATATCTTTGGGTTTGAAGTGAGTCTCCTGTAGGCAGCATATAGATGGGTCTTGTTTTTTATCCATTCAGTGACCTTTGATTGATGCATTCAGTCCATTTACATTTAGGGTGATTATTGATATGTATATACTATTGCCATTTCAGGCTTTAGATTTGTGGTTTCCAAAGGTTCAAGGGTGACTTCCTTAACTATCTAAGAGTCTAACTTAACTCACTTAATATGCTATTACAAACACAATCTAAAGGTTCTTTTTTTTCCCTTCCTTTTCTTCCTCCTTCATTCTTTATATATTAGGTATCACATTCTGTATGTATTAGGTATCATATTCTGTACTCTTTGTCTATCCCTTTTATCACCTCTGGTAACAGCTATTTAACCTTAGGAACACTTCCATCTATAGCAGTCCCTCCAAAATACACTGTAGAGATGGTTTGTGGGAGCTAATTTCTCTCAGCTTTTGATTATCTGGAAATTATTTAATCCCTCCTTCAGATTTAAATGATAATCGGGACTCTCCTGTCCCCTCCTGGCATGAACCAGGAGCTCTGTCCTTTCACTTTATCTCTAAATAAAAGCCTGTACCTAGCTCTCCTACCTTGAAAAAAAAATTTTTTTTAAGGATAATCTTGCCAGATAAAGTATTCCTGGTTTGAGGCCCTTCTGCTTCATTGCATTAAATACATCATGCCACTCCCTTCTGGCCTGTAAGGTTTCTGCTGAGAAGTCTGATGATAGCCTGATGGGCTTTCCTTTGTATGTCATCTTATTTCTCCCTCTGGCTGCTTTTAATAGTCTGTCTTTATCCTTGATCTTTGCCATTTTAATTATTATATGTCTTGGTGTTGTCTTCCTTGGGTCCCTTTTGTTGGGAGATCTGTGCACCTCCATGGCCTGAGAGACTATCTCCTTCCTCAGATTGTGGAGGTTTTCAGCAATTACTTCCTCAAAGACACTTTCTATCCCTTTTTCTCTCTCTTCTTCTAGTACCCCTATAGTTTGAATATTGTCCCATTTGGATTGGTCTCACAGTTCTCTCAGTTTTCTTTCATTCCTAGAGATCCTTTTTTCTCTGTGTGCTTCAGCTTCTTTGTATTCCTCTTCTATAGTTTCTATTTCACCTATCATCTCCCCTGCTGTATCTAATCTACTTTTAATACCCTCCACTGTGTTTCTCAATGATTGGATCTCTGTCCTAAATTTGTTCCTGAATTGCTGAATATTTTTTTGTGCCTCCAGGAGCATGTTTATGATTTTTATTTTGAAATCTCTTTCAGGAAGATTTATTAGTTCAGTCTCACTTGATCCTTTTTCTGGTGTTGAGATTTTGCTTTGAATCAGGTTCCTTTGACATTTCATATTTGTATGTGGCACCCTGTAGTACCCAGAAACTCTATGCTCTGGAGCTGCTCAGGCCCTGGAGCGATGTCGGGAGTTGCAGGGGAGTGGTTCTGGTGCCTGGAGGAGGAAAGAGCTGTTTCCTGCTTCCTGGCTACTAAGCCGGACTCTACTGCCAGAACCAGTGGGCCAAGCATGCAGGTGTAAACCTCTATGCTTTGTGTTTGTAGCTGCTGTAGGTGGGGCTTCTGGATTGTTTTGTTTTATACAGGTTTGTAAATGGCCCTTGGTGCCTGTACCCAAAATGAGGTTAGAACTGTTTGGCAAAGACGGTTAGTTGAGGTCTGTTTGCAAGTTACCCCTGGGCTCGGTGCTGAGAATGGGAAGGTGGTTTGAGCTGTACCCGTCTCGGAGTCCTCTGTCTACTTAGGGAAAGAAAGTAATGTATTTGTTTTGGTTTTTATTTTTAAATTTTTTTTAATCCCCACCTTTTCCCAGAAAGGATTTAAGGCCAGAGATAAGATATGTGTAAGGTCTTTTGTCCCTTAAACACTATACAAGTCCTGGGAAATGTCAAGTATTGATATAAAATGCGTCAGTCCCCTGAGATCTGGGGCGCGGAGCCCGGTCTCGGGCTGAGGCCCTGTGCTGAGTAATCTCAGCCACATCCAGAGGCCAGGAACGCTGTCTTTACCCCATACCAGCGGGTTCTGCCTGAGATGCCACCTGTCTTGGGCCAGTAAAGGTGGGGACTGCATGGCTCCTCAGAGCCCGTCTGACACTTCTGACATGTTATGAGCCTGTGTTCTCCAAGAGGGCAGACACCCACGCGTCAGGTTAGACTTAGCTGAAAACCTTCACACCGGATGCTTGGGATTCCTGTGACTTCCTTCTCACTTCTCTTTTCATCAGACTTATCACCTGTCATCGCTGTTTTGCGATCAGGCTGGTGAGGTGCGCCAGGAGCTGCTCGTCAGGGTTGTGTCTGAGGCCAGTTGCCCTAAGTCATCAGGATGCCCCCTGGATTGTCTGTATTGATGGGACCTGTCGGGAAATCAGAGTAAGAGGGAGGCGAGCAAGGGCCGGCCTGGGAGCCCCGCCTGCCATGCTGCAGTGTGCTGGGCTCCCTGTGAGAGCAGGTCGAGCAGGTCGTGAAAGCTCTCCAACCCGCAGTCCCCACCTCTGTGAAGCAGGGTCGTGACACCTGTCTCATGAGGGCATTGTGAGGGTTAAACGAGAACCCTGGAAACCATTTCTACAGGGCCGGGCACAGGAAGTGTTCACTTAAAAAAAGGTATTACTGTTACCACTAAGAAGCGTTAGCAAGGGTTGAGGTAACGCGTGCTGGAGAAGGCGCTGCAGTCTGCAGGGGCCATTGGTGAGTTGTCCTTGACGGTGGACACTTTCCCATTGTGACAGTGACCTGTTTGTGATCAAGTAGGTCAGCCAGTGTTGCTGTTTCCCTTCCAGCCTGTGACTGCGACCCCAGGGGTGCTGAGACGCTGCAGTGTGACCAGTCCACCGGCCGGTGTGTCTGCGTGGAGGGCGTCGAGGGCCCGCGCTGCGACAGGTGCACGCGAGGGCACTCCGGGGTCTTCCCCGACTGCACCCCCTGCCACCAGTGCTTCGCTCTGTGGGACGTGATCGTCGCTGAGTTGACCAACAGGACCCAGAAGTTCCTGGAGAAAGCCAAGGCCTTGAAGATCAGCGGTGTGATTGGGCCTTACCGGGAGACTGTGGACTCAGTGGAGAAGAAGGTCAATGAGATCAGAGACATCCTGGCCCAGAGTCCAGCCGCGGAGCCATTGAAAAACATCGGGAATCTCTTTGAGGAAGCCGAGTAAGTAATTAAAGTGCGAGTAAGTAATTAACGAGCCAGTGACAGCTCACTGTATTGTTCCGACTTGGACGCACAGCAGAGGTGCCCTGGCTGGCAAGGGGCTTCCACTGGGAGGTGTGGCTGGTCCTGTGAGTGACAACAGGTGCCGGGCACTTGGGGAGTGAACCCCGGCGCAGCCTTGGGGACCACAATGGTGGAGGCCATAGTACACAACGTGGGCATGTGTATTCGGTGCTCTGGTGCTCCAGGGCGGTCGATGGCAAGAACACCGGCTTTGTAGACAAAGTATCTGCCACTGAGTTGCAGCCTGGGTCCTTGCTGGGCTGTGAGCTTGAATGACTCGCTGATTCCTGAGCCTCTCTGTTCTCTCCTGGGGAGGTGGGGAAGATATTTGCTTTTACCTACAGAGTAACGAAAGGATTGATTTGTGAAATGATAATGTAACTGCAGAAGCATTAGAAATACAGATGGTTGTTAACTGTATGTTTTGCTACCATCAAGGGCATTCCATCACCACAAATAAGACCCTTGTTTCCAAGTTATTTCCGCTGCTCAGCTGTTGGTGTGCTAGAGCAGTGTTTTGTTCATCTAATTAAAACAAATTCTTTACAAAGAAAAATTCTCCTTAGCCCTTCTCCGGGTGATCTTCTCCCCGACTTGACGGGGCAGCTTTTGCCAGTGAAGCAGGAAAATTAACCTGGCGGGTGCTGACTCATGTGGCCATTAGCCTTCTCTCTCCTGCTCTCAAACATTGCAACTGCCTTTTCCAGAAAGGACCCAGAAACACAGCACAAGAAGCTCTAGGCCAAAGCACAGAATCAGGAAAGTGTATGAAGTATTTGTTTCCCGAAAGGCTGTGGTTCTTTATTGCAGACTGACTGTTTGGCATGAGCAAGGGAGTGTTTCATAGTTAAACCCTGAACATTGAGGTGATTTTTACACTGTGACAACTACAGTCATTTGCAGGATGGGACTTTAATCAGCTTCCATAAGAAGCCGGATGGGCTTTTCATCTCAAGGCTGAATGTGCGAAGCAGGAAAGGAGCAGCTGACAGGCCCAGGGACCTTGTAGAAGGTCCTCTCTAGACCTTCTGGATTCAAAGTAACTGCTTCCTTGATGTCAAGCCTCGGGTTTTGTGCCCACGACCATGTGACAGACCGGGGTGTTTAGGAAATGTCTGAGGTGCGGCAGTAATGCATTTCATGAGGAATTCTCCCTCATTAAAAAGACCGCCGTGCCGCTTAGCCACCTACCACATGGCAGGGACAGGTTCTGGAAGGCCGAGGTCTGAGCGTGAGCCCATTCAGTGAATGATTCTTGGCTTTGGTCTCACATACCTAAAGAGAGAACGAAAAATCTGGTGTCCTTTAAGAGCCTGCGGGAAGAGAGATTACATTCCTCAAACAGTTCCGTTTCTGCTCTTGCTACTCATTTAATTAGATAGATTGTAATCATCTCAGAAAAACTAGTTTCATTCATCTTTTTCAACAGCATATCCGAGGATGCATAACTCAGGACCCAAAGTGGCGCTATTTAGAAATATATGTTAGATTTGGTATTTTTTTAACTGTAACATTGTATGAGACCTAAGAAGAAATGAAGGCCTTCTGTGAATCAACACATTAAAAGAAGTACTGGAAAGAGAAACTGTATTCTAAGACCCTCAGGAAAAAAGTCATTGGGTACAGATCCTTTTAAGTACTTTTTCTTTGAGGTGGGTCGGGATTAATTTCTCAGCCTTAAATATCATTTTTCTAATGGGCCCCAGCCTTTCAGCATCTCTCATTGTCCCAAGTTTTTACACTAACTGTTCTATCCCTGAGAAGTCAATTATATTCAATTAGGTGACACGTTAATACCCAGAGCTAAGGTCTTCTCAAATATTACTTTCTTTGTGATATATACACAGACGTACACTGTATATATACAAATAATAAACAAGTAATGCCTAAAAGACTGCTTTGGAGATAGGAAGATACAGAGCAAAATGCAGCTGGGTTTAGATTCCAAATGAAATGTTGTGAAAGCTACATGTTTATCATATTCCATTCTCAGTAGGTAATACCTTCTTTCTTATGGAAAAAGAAAAAAAGGTTGCTTGTTGATAGCAGGCTCCCTTGAATGGGACCTTGCTGAAAGGGATTAGTGTGTGAAAAGCTCCTTGGTGGCAACTGTTGCCTTCCTAGTGGCTGTGGGGCTTCCTGTCTGCATGTCCCATCTTGAGGCAGGTCCCTGAGATTCAGATAAGGGCATTTTTGGCTGGTGGCTGGGAGGCATAATTCTACACCAGAGTCGCTTATGTCTTCTGAGTTTGTGGGGTTGCACGGGCTTGAGGATGCTTCCATATGGACCTGGAACTCCACGCACTGGACCTATGCTCGTATTAACAGCAGGTATTCAGAATCCCTCAAATGGCCCATCCGCCACAACACCGCTGGTGGTGCTTCTCTGTTTCTTTCTTTGAAGAAAGAAAATTTGTTAGATCTAATACAGTCTCCTACTAATGATAAAAAGAATAAAAGCACAGTTTAGAGATAATGTGTTACAAATTACTGAATCGGTTTGAAATCCCAGAGTAATGGATGCAGCATTAGTGGCAAGTGTAAAAATGAGATTTCGAAATTCCCCTCTGGTTCACTTTACTTAGGTAAACGTACCTGTCCCTTTACAGGAAGCTAACCAAAGATGTTACAGAAAAGATGGCCCAAGTGGAAGTGAAAATGTCTGACACAGCTTCACAAAGTAACAGCACAGCCAGAGAACTGGACTCTCTGCAGACAGAAGCAGAAAGCCTGGAGAACACAGTGAAAGAGCTCACCGAGCAGTTGGAATTCATCAAGAACTCAGATATTCGGGGTGAGCATTTTTTGTGTATGCGATCCCGGACAATGGATTTAACACCGTCTAACCTTTTAGTACAGCACTTGCAGAATAAAATTAAGTGCTTTCTAACAGTATGGAAGTTTTTTCTCATTGAGGCTCTGGCATAAGTGAAGATTGAAAATCCCCCTTTTATAAATGTGGCCCCAGAGCTCAGAGGCACAGCCGAGGGCCCAGGGGCAAGCAGCCGTTGTGGTCACATTAGGTAGAAGGGCATCTCTTTCCTGGGCTCTTCTTGCTGATTTTAACCTCCTTGGTTTTTCTCAGAAAAGGGCTCTTTTGAATAATTAAGAAATTAACTTGATATTTCTGCAAATCCTTTTATATTCACGAATGTTGCTTGATCAGGAAATAAGTTTGGCAAATCCTTCACTCACTGATGCCATAGACCCCCCCAAAAAACAAAAAGTTGAACCACGTCAGATCATCTGATCATTCTTGTTTTATGCATGATCACTTATTTCTTTACTAGGTCCTTAAAGCCAAAATATGTCATGCTGTTTTAACTATATATACAACTAGCCATTTGAGTGGATCTAACTAGTTAAATGACTGAGAAAAGGGGAAAACGATCTGGACGTGTAATCTCCAGGCTGCCTGACACCCGCTTTTTAGAAAGAACTGGATGCTTGCCTGTGTGCAGAAACACCATCTGCAGGATTGACTTAATTTTTCATCCAGATGTTTGGCATCCTCCAGAGCCAGGGTAGGCGCTTAGGGGACAAAATGCATTCTGTTGATCCTGGGAGGAAAGTTACATTTCTTCACAAAGATTTTATTCCTTAAATTTTAAAACAAAGCCGTACAATAAATTCAGGGCTGGACAACACCAAATACGGACACTCCTCGATGAGCTTGGCTGCAGGGGATTAACTGTGGGCAATCCCACTTCCTGCCCTAGGCGCCTTGGACAGCATTACCAAGTACTTCCAGATGTCCCGAGAGGCAGAGGAGAGGGTGAACGCGTCCACCACAGATTCCAGCAGCACCGTGGAGCAGTCGGCACTCACTCGAGACAGAGTGGAAGACTTGATGTTGGAGCGAGAGTCCCAGTTCAGGGAAAGACAAGAGGAGCAGGCCCGCCTCCTGGATGAGCTGGCAGGAAAACTACAAAGTCTAGACCTTTCCGCAGCTGCCCAAATGGTAAAGTTTGAGGGTTTGGCTTCAGGGCTCTTGTGCAGTTCAAGGAAAAAAACCTCCCTGCTTTGTCTTTAATATTGTTCACTTTGCAAATGAATCAGCAGGAGTGAAATTCCCAGGCTTGGGTGTCTGGACCAGCTCTGGGTATCTGGCCGAGCCAGATTAAAAACAGCAGCGTGCGTGCGTGCGTGTGTGTGTGTGTGTGTCTGTGTCTGTGTGTGTCTATGTGTGTCTGTGTGTGTGTGTGTCTGTGTGTGTGTGTCTGTGTGTGTGTGTTTCCAGCCTTGCTTCTTCCAGCGGTTTCTCTGTGGCACAGCCAGAGACTCGTGGCCACTTCCCATACTGCTGTCCTGATGCCATGACTTACTTAAACTTGATCCTTTTTATACTGTGGACATTTCTTTTGTGCTTTGTTTGGATTTCTAGTGCCAAGTCCATCTCAGTGGAGCAGTGCGGAATCATTCAGAGGGGGACTTCCTAAAATAGTTCAAGGGAGCAAAAGAAATGTTTCCAGGGGTGTTAGTTAAAATGTTCTTTGTTCCAGTAACTTTACCTGGTGAAGATGAACCTTGAGACCAGCCTAGAAAGTAGATTCCTTTTCCAGAAGCTTTTAAAAAGTAACTCTGGGGCCAAATGGAGTAGTGAGTTTAACGAAAATCAGGCAGAAGGCCAGAAAAGGCCAAACTAAGCCTGTCTTCTTCCTCTCGCTTCCTTATTGTCGCTCGTGGAAGGATGGCTGTCCGAGAGGACGCAGAGGGTGTTCTTGCAGACTGGGTGTTCTCACGTGTGGAAAGCACAGAGGACCAGTAAAAGAAGGGGAACGCAGGTGCATGGAAGACCGGGGTCCAGACGCATCACAGCTGTGTCTGGATGAGTCCCCCTTCCCTCCCTGTTCCCCTTAACCTTCCCTCTTGAGCTTTCTTTGAAGTAGACAAAAACAGTCCGTACCATATTGACAAATTTAATCGATGCCTGTGAGGTTATCTACTCATTATCTTATGAAACTTTATAGCATCTAGTGGGAATGTAAGTAGGTCTCCTGTCACCATTAACAGAAAAATGGAGGCCTGGAGCACCATATAAATCGCTATAGGAGACACTGTATTTAGGCATGAGATGCCAATTCTCCCAATTTTGTCTCAAAATCGATTCCAAACCAGTAATCACAAGATCTCCCAAACTAAAATGAAAGCAGCTAAGCGTGGTAAAGGCTGTGCTTTGTGGCAGAGGGGACCTCGGCGTGGGCGGCCTGCGGGCATGGTGCCCCTCCCTGTGTTTGCTTTTCCCTCTGGGGAGATACCCAGGGACTAGCCAGCTGCTAATGTTCTCTCCGTGTACGTGTTTGTCTGTTAATTACCCTTGACAACTTCCTTTAGACTTTCCATACTGCCGCTTGTGTAGAAAGAGATTTGTGTCCTTTTATGTGTTGTTCAAGTAGCTTCGGTTCATTTGTCTTTGTGTCTATTTAGCTAGCCCCCAGCTGGTTTTTTTCATGCCTGCCCGTCTGGTGAAATAAAACAGATCCTCTAATGTGGCGTCAGATTGTTTATAGAGAGCATCCCTGAGGCCTGCGCTCCCCTTAAGGCTCATGTTTTTCTGTAGCATGCAGAATAAACTTTATTTTCTGAAGCTTTTTATGTCTAGAAAACCAGATACACAACAGACTACTACTCATTGTGATATAATGGGTAACAATTATAAAATCATGAGGCTAAAGAATTGATTGTATTGATTCAAAAACTACTTAAAAAGAACACTTTTCTGGGTCTAGGAGTAACTGCTTTTCACCGCAATAAACCCTTTGCCCCTTTTCACTATGACATTTCCCACAAAGGGAGAGCCCTAGATGCTATCTGCTCCCCGGTCGGCCCTCTCCGTCATGCAGCAAGCCTGTGATTCCTCGGGCTGCATGGGCATGCCACGGCCAAGCCCGCATCTTTGGAAGTTTCTGGTGAACAAGAAAGGAGTCTGAGGGTGGGGGTGGCCGTCGGGGCTGCTCACTTGGAAAAGTCGCACCCACCTGTTTGCACTCCTCTCTCTTCCTCTCACCTGCAATGTCCCCCCACTTCCCCTGTTCAAACCCCACTGCCCACATGTCCTCCCCCAACTGCAGTCCTCAGCGGTCTCTCTGTCTGCTTTCCTTCTGACCTGCTGCACTCGTCTATTCCTGGCTGTTTTATGTGATGGTCCTGTCTTCCAAACTAGAAGAGAAGTTACTGAAAGGTCAGAGAGGGGGCCTTTTACGTCAGTCGCCCTGTCAGCCAGAACAGTTGGCATGGCGTTAGGTCTAAAGAAGGGTCTCGATACTTTTTTTTTTTTTAACCCAACTGGTTAGAATAAAGGGGAAGCATTCTTTGGCTCTCACGACTTCAGCTTGGTAGAGCAGATGTTCACATCCTGCACAGAGCCCGTATGGTATTCCTGTTTATTAGGGCAGAAGGTGTTGAGGAAGGCTTGTAAGTCTTCATGGTTTCCTTGGAAACAAGCAGGTTAGCTCATTCCTCAACTCTCTGCTCCTCTCTCCCTCCTGAACACTGTTTTCAAGCCCCTTGCTGAGGACCACCTACATGTGCTCTGGGGCCACCCAGGCCCTGCACAGCTGTTACACTGCAGCCGTGGACTCTCTCTCTGACCCTTGTGCCGGCTCCTTGGCTTTGCAGACCTGTGGGACGCCTCCAGGGGCCTCCTGTTCCGAGACCGAGTGTGGCGGACCAAACTGCAGGACTGACGAAGGACAGAAGAAGTGTGGGGGGCCTGGCTGCGGCGGTCTGGTCTCCGTGGCACACAGCGCCTGGCAGAAAGCCATGGACTTTGACCGAGATGTCCTGAGCGCCCTGGCGGAGGTGGAGCAGCTCTCCAAGATGGTAATTCAGTGGACAGCCCCAGGTTTTGCTGTTTGTTTGCTTCCAGTTCTGGACTGGAAGGTCTGAAAGGGAAAACTCAATTCTAAATGCTGACTAAAATGAACAGGGCATTTCGCAATCAAGTACGAAAGTTGAAGTTTTTGTGAGGTCAGGGAAAGAGATGAGATTTTCATTCATGAATGCTTCAAATATCTACTTTTCTTCTCATGACGATTTGAGGTAACCATCATACTTACATGGATCCAGGGTTATGATACATCCAGCTGCACTACAAAAACTCTGTCCTGTGCAGTTGAACATTTATTCTTCTAAAGCGACACATGTGGTATTAACTTAATGTTAACAAGTATTTACGCTGGTGTCTGAGAAAAAGCCTAAGGAACATTTTCTGGGCCATCAAATCTTTCAGAGGAGTTAAAAACAGCTAGAAAAAGTCTTACATGCTAGCCTTGTGTATATAAGAATACGGTACAAGAATCTGTACACTGAATACTTTTGAGCCTTTACAGGAATATAATATGGTTGAGTGGGAGACATTCTAAGAGCCATGTCTCCAAATGCTTCGTTTTTCAACATCACTTTCTGGACTATTTATATTGTTCTGGTCTGCTTTAGGAAGAGTGAAGTTGTTCCCTGGGTAATCTATGCCTTATATTTAGGTCTCTGAAGCCAAACTGAGGGCAGATGAGGCAAAACAGAGCGCCCGAGATGTTCTGCTGAGAACCAACGCTACCAAAGAAAAGGTGAACAGAAGCAACGAGGATCTGAGGAACCTGATCAAGCAGATCAGAGACTTTCTGACCCGTAAGGAATTTTTTCATTTTACTTTGAGACACTTCTTCCTATCTTAGGATGTAAAATTGTTTTATAAGAGTGTGTTTGAGAGCCCATAATTCAAATCTGCATTTCAGATACCATCAATCTCTGGCAGGGACTAAGGTAACATTTCCAAATTAAAAAAAAAAATTTTCATGTTAAGAAATGCTTCCATGT
This sequence comes from Phataginus tricuspis, assembly GCA_029783875.1. Taxonomy (NCBI): domain Eukaryota; kingdom Metazoa; phylum Chordata; class Mammalia; order Pholidota; family Manidae; genus Phataginus; species Phataginus tricuspis. Next base: position 3,225,581 of record JAQQAC010012171.1, on the reverse strand, counting down.
CTTAAGCAGCTCCTGTAAGTGTGTGTAGATGACTGTCTGATGTCCTGAAGCCACAGACACCTCGGGGGGGGGGGGGAACCCCGGGAAATCAAGGAAGCAAGCGCACACCGCGGGAAGTGCATGTGGGGTTCGTTAGAGATGACACACAGGTCATCAGAGCTGTCAAGAAGTAGAGGTTATTTTGACATTGTCCCCAAAGCTTTGTAAACCTATTATTTACAGGATATCACAACTCAGGTTACACACCTGTATACCTTAGTGTTCTGTAGCGAAAAAGAAAATCCCTAGAATTTGTGGTCCAGCTCCTAAGCGTTGCTGGTGCAGTTGGAATGCTATCAGTAAGGATGGTTTTGGCTTCAAGTCACAGAAAACTTTCAACGGAAACTGAATTAGTCAAAACAGATGTGTATTACATCACATAACAAGACGTTCAGTGGCAGGATAGCTCCATGGTTCTAGGACCCACCTACTTTCCACCTCTACTCCATTTTAAGGCTATTAGCTTTGTTCTCAGGCCAGCTCCTCCTGGGTCACAAGGTGGCTGCCAAAGTTCCGGACATCACATAAAGACTCAGTAGTATCCACTGAAGAAGAGACGCCTGTTCCTTTGTTGTACCTCTTCTAGTCTGGGAAACTTTCCCAGCAGCCTTTGAGCAGTCACCTCCATGATGTCAGCGGCGAGCAGTGCCTCCCCTGCCCACGCGTGACTGTCACTGGCAAATGGGATGGGACTGCCGTGCCCGGTAGACCGATCAGGATTTAACTGATGTTTACCTTACCTTAGAGGTGAGCACCTCAGCAAAACCAGCGTTCTGTCAGCAAGAACAAAAGGGGTGTGGCTCATAAGTAAAGAGCCAGTGGTATTTGCTGTGAGCACCTTATGAAATGCTGTGCGGACGCCAACATTCTATCACATATTTTCCCATGCTTAAATCCTTAGGGATCCATTTTAAGTTCCTTGACAGTTTATTAAAAAGGTTGAATTAATGACATATTTCAAATCTAACCTCTTTGGCATTTTTTGACTGCCTGTCACATTTGACATTCCTTGCCTTCTTTGATAAATGCAGTATCCTGATTCTCTCGCTCCTGTGACTGGCTTTTTCCCTTTTTTTAATTTCCTGAATCCAGATAATATATAAGGAATACCAGTCTCTTAACATTTGCAGTTATAAGTCTCCCAGCTGTTCTTCCAAACTGTTAGAAGTTTTCACTGCCTTTTAGAATCAAATCCCAGCTTTATACCCTGGCCTATGTTTTCTACAACCTGAGCCACTCACTCCACTTGCCTTTCACAGAGCATGCTCTGTGCATCCAGAGATGCCCTTTCTTCATTGAGTCCTGTTAGCCTTCAAAACCTGATCCGTCCCTGATCCTCCCGAAGGGCTCCCTGGCCGTCCCAGCCTACACCAAACGCCAGTGGCACACACTGGCGGCGGTCACTTTCTCATACATGTAGGTCTCCTCTCCCCACTCCACTGGACCACAAACCCTTAAACTGGAAGTGTGTATGTCTCGGTGTTCACCTAGTAGTGGCTGAATGAGTGAACCATCCAATATCTTTTCACCTCTTTGCGGGGCCGTCTTTGCTTTTAACAGAGGATAGCGCTGATCTGGACAGCATTGAAGCAGTTGCCAATGAAGTACTGAAAATGGAAATGCCTAGCACTCCCCAGCAGTTACAGAACTTGACAGAAGATATTCGTGAACGAGTTGAAAGCCTTTCTCAAGTAGAAGTTATTCTCCAGCAAAGTGCTGCGGATGTTGCCAGAGCTGAGATTTTGTTAGAAGAAGCTAAAAGAGCCAGGTATCTGAAGACTGTGGCGTTCAGGGGGCTTATTTATCTAGCGTGGAGTAAAAAACTTTTCCTTCACCAGTGAAATTTTTAAGAGTGACCTGTGGGATTTTCCCTGGATCATTCCAGGAAGGCTGTTCTTTAAGAAAACGTTCTTTTCAGAAGAGTAAGTCCTTTTTCCGTGTTCACATATACTGTCTCATTCTTTTACTCAGCACAAGTGCAACGGATGTGAAAGTCACTGCAGACATGGTAAAGGAAGCTCTGGAGGAAGCAGAAAAGGCCCAGGTTGCAGCGGAGAAGGCAATTAAACAAGCAGATGAAGACATCCAAGGAACCCAGAACCTGCTAACGTCGGTAAGATTATAGCTGTTACATGAGAGAAAACACTCACTATACCCTTTATCATAAAAGTGCATTTGGCCATTATCTGTGAAAATTCTTACAGCTGAACATTAAAGGATTCTTTTACTTGAAACAAATCCGAATGACTCTCTTAGCATGGATGGATAAAAATGGTCTACTTTTAAGGAAAAAAGGCCCCTGAAGACTCTGGAACATTAAGCATCCTTTCATTTCTGCCCCCACAAAAAGCCTGAGAAAGCATGTGTTTTTATCTCCTGTCTTTTAAAGGACTCAGAGACTCTTCAGTAGTATGAAGTACAGTTTTAATTTCAAAATCCAGTTTAAAAAACTCCTGCTGTTCTAAAGCAGCCCCAAAGCACCAGTACCTCAAGACTTATGTGGTGATCATTCACAAAAATTTACTAGTTTTGAAAAGCCACTGGAAAGCAATGAAGATCAAAATGTCTGCTTCCAGTGCCCAGTTCTAGAGGACCCTAACAGAGATCTTGCAGCTAAGTATCTGTTTTGTTCAGAATGCATGGAAAACTGTTTTTTACAAGCAGAATACTGTTAGAGACTACCAGATATTAAAAGCACACACTGAATTTTTCACATGGATTTAGTGCTTTATCCTAAAAAGACTCTTATCTTTTAAATGCAAACATTCTTTCATTTATCAAAGATCTGTTCTATAAGCAGTTTTCCTTCCAATTTTAGGAACATTCATTTTTTCCTAAAACATAGGTGGAAAAAACGGGCTTATCCGATGCCTCACCATGTTCCCCAATGTACTTGGAGATTAGATGCTCCAGTTCTCAGGGCAACCACCTCTTAATGTTAAAACCGGGAGGTGGTTCTGCAGCCTGCTTTTCCTACCGTCGATCCAAGCCCGTTCTCCCGTCCTCTTGCTCTGAGATGAGGCCCCGACTATGCATCACTTTACCTTCTTAAACTGTGAGCACATGTAAGGCTCTTTCTTCAGGTTGCTTCTGAGCTTAGAGAAACTGTTTTCCCACCCAGTTCTAAACCTTTCATTATTCTGATTTTTTAATCTCTTAAATTTTTCAAATTTCTCAGTGTGCCCTTGACATTTTAATGAACTCTATTTAGGTGACTTTTAAGAAATTTAGTTTTGAAAAGCAAAATGGAATCTATTAGTCAGATTTTAGGTGAGATGTTTGGCTTGATATTCCAAGTTAACATTGGAGTTTTTTCAGGAACCCTGGGGTCTGGAAGTGCTTTAGGCTAATGCGAAAGAGAACCTCTGACTAAACTATGCTAATGAAAGCATGTCAGAAAGTATTCATTCATTTAAAAATAAAACTGTAGAATTATAACTAATAATTTTTCTAAGTTACGAATGAGTGAACCTTTAGGTCAAGATTTGGTTTGAAATACAAGTTTTTGCACATCTACACTGACCCATTAGTTTGTGACATGATTGTTATTCAGAGTTAATTCCATGGAAAAACCCATTCCTTAGATCATTTTTAAGGAAAATTAGGTGCTCAGTGCATGGAAGGGTTCCTGTGTCATGGGTCCCAGCTTGCTTTGACTGGCTTTAAAAAAATCAGTATTTATTGACTATACTTTGAAGAGATCAAATGTGGATCCTCGTCAGTTGCCCAGATGACATACTTTTCCCTAAACACCTGAGTATTTATAGCTTCCAGCCATTTTTTTAAATTCCCTTCACCTATTTTGTCAAAGCTGTAACTTTCCCAGACCGTGTGCTATGTCACAATCCAATTTCAGAGTTTTAAACAACGTTCTGGTTTCCATGTCTTCTGTAATTAGCTGAAAACGAGTCACTTTCCCGATGGTTTCTGAAGCGCCGACTCCCACTGCTAGTGACGTTCAGGACTGACGGAACAAACTCAAGGCGACTGGGAGTTGTAACTTCCCCAACCACGTTCATTTGGAAATTTATGTGGAAATACCTCTTCCCACATCTGCTTTCTTGTGAACAATGTTTAGCCAAAGTTCACAGGTGTCCTTAAAATGCTCTCAACCCATTCAAGCTGCCTGGAGGTGGTTCAGTGAGGAAAAATTTTACGTGAAACTTCTGCCTAGATCATCAGAAGTACCAAGAAACAAAGTAAATCTGTGAGATGTAGAAGAGACCATTTAAAGTTGGGCACTTTATATAAGCTTTCTTGAAATTAGGTTGACTTTTCAGTAAGGACTTCCTTTGGTCTAGAGAAAAATGATGTAGTAGCCTTTTAAATGGTCCTGTAAGCTTGTATTCATAGCACTTCCTACCACTTCTCAAGTCAATGCCTTGCTGCCATTATGCTTTTAGATTGAGTCTGAAACAGCAGCTTCTGAGGAAACCTTGTTCAATGCCTCCCAACGCCTCAGCGAGCTAGAGAGGAATGTGGAAGAACTTAAGCGGAAGTCTGCCCAGAACTCTGGGGAGGCAGAATACATTGAAAAAGTAGCCAATGCTGTGAAACAAACTGCAGATGATGCTAAGGAGGTAAGTACGTCTTTGTAACTTCACAGCTCTGTGGACAAAGGAGCAACTGGTCGCCCCCTCATTGCCTTCTTTGGCAAGGCACCTAATGTAGTTACTCATCGGAAACTTCCCAAGTGACCTGTTAGTCTTGAGAGAACAGATGGAAAATGGGAGTGGATGAGAGTATCCAATAGGTGTGACCTAAGTCCTCAAATCCTAACTTGAATAAGAGTTTAAAAAATGGAATTAGAGGTAGAAGTCTGAAGCATACTGAACTTTTATTTCTGTATTGCAATGAAGATCTTTATGGCATATAGTATTCACCTGGCCATTTGAGACATTTTTAAGAGCAGGGCAGAGAAAGCTCAGGGAATTCATAACAAAGAACAGCTAATGGAGAACCAACTCTCACCTCTTCTACACACGTTTGAATTAACCACCCCTTGCTTCCCATTGGAAGGTTCTATATTTTGCAGAGGAAAACGTCAACCCAAATTTTTTACCAGAAGCCAATTGTTGAAACACATTCAATTTACAAATTCAGAAACCAACTTTTGAGTATTGAAACTTCAATGAATAGTACAGAGTTATAAATGAAGATTTCTCCTAGAAGTTACTGTAGCTTTTAGGCATTACATAAGGTGACGTCCCTAAACCTCTGGGTTGGGGAAGAGAACAAAACCGCATCTGTCCTGTGCACTACAGTTTATGGTTTTCCTGTGGTTCTGAGAGCATAAATCTCAGAAGTACTTTTCTTACAGAGCATTGTATTCAAGTGACATTTGATTACAATCAAGAGGAACAAAACCCCTTGACATGAAATTCCAGTATCCATGTTTGAACACAGTGTTCCTCAAAAGAATCACTTGCAACCATCTTCCCAAACCCACACCAATCTCCACCCAGCACACGCTGCAGTCTGTCCTTCCTTCCCTTCCATCTGCCTTTCTCCTGATTTCCCGTTATCAGGCCTCCACATACCCTAAACCTAATCAAGATCCAGCTGCTCCTCCTTCCCTTTCTCCACAATGGGCCTTTCTTGATGTCTAAATGTTTGAACCTCAGCACAGCTACTTCTGAGGCAGTCCGCGCTGACTCGCGTACCCTCTCCCACAGCGTCTCCACAGAGACGCACTCGGCAGCAGGAGAGGGAGGCCTCAGTGCCGGAGACCTGTCGCAACTCCAAAATGTCTTTGACATCTTTTTTTTTTGTTGAAAAATCACACCAGTGTTGTATTTAATTCCACTGTTTGAAGAAGAAAACCTTTTCACTTATTTACTATTGAATAGCTTGAGGCCGGAGTGCCCTCCGTGGTAGCCCTTCATCCAGAATGCTCAGTGCACAAATGAACACCTATGTGAGCCCCCAAGCCCGTCACGATTGTGCTGCTCGGGTAAATGCAGTCACACTAAGGCCATCACCTCTCTGTGTCTAAATGTCAAATTGCAGACTCTAGATGGTGAGCTTGAGGACAAGTATAAGAAAGCAGAAAAGTTAATTGCCAAAAAAACCGAAGAGTCTGCAGATGCCAGAAGGAAAGCTGAAATGCTACAAAATGAAGCAAAAACAATTTTGGCTCAAGCAAACAGCAAACTGCAACTCTTAAAAGGTAAGAATATTCATGTAGGCTGATGCTGTCGTCAAGTATTTTAAAACTAAGACATCTAGAGTTGTTTCATTTAAAAGGGGAACATCTATTCACTTTGCCATAGGCACTTAATACAGAGCCTTAGAGGTCAAAGGGCAGTGTTAGGTTTTGTGATCATCAGAGTATAAGTTGCTTTTCCTTTTCATCTCCCACAGACTTAGAAAGAAAATATGAGGACAATCAAAAATACTTAGAAGATAAGGCTCAAGAATTAATAAGACTGGAAGGAGAAGTCCGTTCACTCCTCAAGGATATCAGCCAGAAAGTCGCTGTTTACAGCACCTGCCTGTAACGGGGAGCCAGGGCTCTCAGGGACAGCTGAGGCGGCCGCAGTAAAACCGCCGCATTTTAAAACTGACTTAATGAGCTTCAAAATAAAAAACTCATTACCTATTTAATGTTTCTAATCACCACATTTTGTATGGAGTTAAATAAAGTACAGTGCTTTTGTATAAAATTTAGTATAATTCTTAAATTCATTGTTACTTTTACTGATTTCATGACTCTCCTTAACCAAGTATGTTATTTTTACTGTAAACGATCAATTTATAAAGATGTTGATTACCTCCATGGAGCCCCTAATTTCTGTTCCGTCTATAAACGGGCCACTACCCATCTATCTGCTAGGTCGGTATCCCCCACAACCCCCTCCCCGGGGGGCCCCAGGTGGGGGGTCAGGAGGGAGGATAGCCAGAGCTGCCTCACCATGTCGGGGGTGGCGCCAATCTCCGAGCCTCCTGAAAGGGTTTCTTGCTCTGGGAAAGAACAAAAAGCAGCAACTTTTAGAAAATCAGGAGGATGAATTGGGGCTTTTAAGTATCACCACCTCAAACAGGGCTAGAGTTGCCGAAGGGAAAGTTTAAATTAAAAAGCACCATTTACAGACATTGCTTCCAGTGTGAGCAGTGCTACCCAAAGTACAGAGCGATACTTTAAGTTCTCAGCTTTTGCATTTTATTTGATTTCACAAACTAAGAGAGTCTGCTACAATCTGTAGATGGGACCAAAACAATCATGTAACAATGGCTTGTTCCACAGGATAAAGAAAATAGCTGAAATACAATTGCCAGACCTATGTCAAATTTATAGCTGAGCTAGCTGGGTAACGGGCCAGGCCCTAAGTGGTTTTTCCCACATTGTTCTCAGAGCAGGACTTTTCTGTGTACCGGTTCACAGCCGCCCACACATCCCAACAGCTGCAGCTGAAGCTGGGCCTGAACAAAAGCTGTGGAAACAGCTGTAATTTAAACAATAAGGCACTTCCTTCTGCTTCGAGGCAATTATTTGTCACTTTTATTTAGGTAGGAATCCTAACAAACACCAAAGTGTCATACCTCATCATCTCCTAGAGCAATTAAGTCTTACTTTTTTTCCTCAATTATTTTACTTAAAATAGAACCTTTTCACTATCCCCATTTCTTTTTATCTAAGCAACTAAAGATCTCACTTTGAAATTACTTTTTAATCAGCTCCATGAACTGGACCTCAGCTCCACTCTTCACAAGCCAAGAAAATATTGAGAACTTAGTAAGTGAACATTTAAAACTTGTTTTATACCTAGGACTTCATTCCCACCTAGATATATTTGCATTCTCATAGTGAATGGGAACCCTTAAAGTTGGATTTAACTGTTACTTTGTCTTTCTCTATAGCTAGGACTTCATTAAATTGTACTTCACTATTTCCTGATTAGAAACTTTTCCCCTAGAGTAGGGGACAGGTTTGATGTTTAAATACACTAACGCTTCACCTACTTATGGGACTTTAGATACTTAAAAGACGCAGTTCCTTTCTAATAATGGCAAAGTAGCACATATCAAAGCAACCCTCCTACTGCTGACAACTCTGAACAAATACGTATTTTCCTAAAAGGCCAGGGTACTGGAGAACCACCAGAAGGCGGTGGAACGTGGCAGAAAACTGAAAAGAACAGAAGAGCACTGGGTGAAATTCCCATTTTTAACAGCTCTTCACTTGGGGCGAGGTCCCAGTGAACAACTGGGTAAGGAATTGGAGGACAGTCTGGGGCAACCAAAGCAATCGAAGATTAAGGGGAGGGAGCCCCAAAAAGAGAGGAGATGGCCCCCCCACAATTCTGCATATATTTTGCCCTGTCTCTGGTTGACCCACGAACTACGCATGTGTGAGGCTGACTGGAGGCAGCCCAGGGAAAGTTAAAAAAACTGAATAGCGATTTCAGATGCTGCCTGCCCCACAAAGACGACGACGGTTTGGAGTTGGAGTTCAACCAAGTTACCTGCCTTCCACAACAAAAACGCAGTATTTTTCAGAGGTACGTAACAGAACCTGGATGTACCATTCAGAATGACCATCATGATTCCAAGACCACTGGACAGAATGGAGTGAAAGGGAAATAAATGTGACCTGTATATAATGTAATTAAACCTGAAGATGACCAAATACTTTCCTTTTCACTAAGATGACCTGATACCTTATTCCATGCAGCTTTCTGCTGAGAAATTACATTCTCCAAGACTGTAATCTTTAAGACTATAATCTTAAAATACCTAGTTTGCATCTTTCTAGCACCTGAAGACCCTTTATTTTCCTCTTTAGAAATGTATGCCGTCCCAAATTTGACGACTAAAGGAATCTGAAATGATTCTTAAATGTAGTTATAATATGCAAAAGCACACTTAACATTTAATACTTCACTATTTAAGTATTTCAAGAAATGGCCATTTTAAACATTTATCAACAAATAAATCTTATAGCACTCTTTAAAGAAACAGTCACTTATCCCACGAGGATACACTGGAAATCCACACAGAAAAAGGCAGCAGACTAAAGATTCCCGTTTTTCAAAAAATATATACTAAACATTTAGTACATATCACTAAACTATATGAAGGGGTACCTTTTAAATGCCTTAATACTATCCTATAATGTAGAAACAAGATGCATCTAGGCCGATAAGCAATAATATACACTAAAGATCGTCCTGGAAGAAGTAGCACCATCTTGACATCCACTCAGAATAACCAGTAAGTGAATGGTTAAGACATGTTTATTTCTATATCTTCATTCCCCACTGTAATACATTTGCATCTCCATTTAATATTTGAATTTTGTAGATATACCTCCTTCATTTGGTTAATTGTATAACTATACTTAAGACTACAGATCCAATGGAACCTTAAACTTTAAAGTCTCAACATACAAATTCTACTTCTAAACTGTAAGACTTTGGGGATTAAATAAAACAAGAGAGCATCATTTTTTATTTACACCAGTTCAGTTTATACATATTTTAATCTTATTCTAATGATTCTAATGACTGTTTACAATATGAAAAACAAGTTAAAAATAACCCGATCATCTTGCTTCAAACACAGCTATACCATACTCCACAGCTCCATCCGTGTAAGTAAATCCAACTTTACTGTGTCAGAGATAAAAGCTACTTAACATAAATCAGTGAAGTTGAACCTTTCATAAACAGCATGAAAATACAGGCTGAAGAAAACTTTCTAAGATGCTACTTTAAGTAGCTTTTTAATGCAATATTAATGCACTGAAACAAAATATTTATTTAAAATATAGATGATATTATTCCATTCTGTCCAAACCTATTAAAGCCTCCCAAAAGTTTCATAATTCAGTCCTAGAAATTCTAGGAGCTGTGAGCAATTCCTGTTCAGAAATGTGTCTCTACAAAAGCTCCCAGGAAATGTCAGAAAAAAAAAATATATTCTTCTAATTTAAAAGTTGATTGATTTGCCAAATGATGCAGCCAGGTTTGCTTCTCTAAAAGCTTCTGATAAGGTCTACAAGAGAAAAAATTTAAAATTAAACACCAAATATTTATGGATCAGAAGAAAACTAGGTAGCAATCAATTCCATATGTTGTTAATAATTACCGGATGTGCATGACAGACTCTAGCTATATCTTCACAGGATGCTCCGTATTCCAATGCAAGAGCAGCTTCATTTACCATTTCACCAGCACCCTTTAAAGTAATGACTCAAGAAGTAATTTTGTTACCTTGGCAAAAACTACTACATGCTAACAGGATAGATTCTATGTTAGAGCAGTTAACTAACTCCTCCAGTCAGAAAAACTTAACACAGAAAAGTCACAGAAGTTAAGAGCTTGAGCTCTGGAGCCAGATGGCCTAGACTCAAGTCCTACCACTTAACTATGTCACTCGCTCACTGACCGTGTGTGCTACATTTCCATTTATTCACCTCAAAAATGCAAACAGCTACTTAAAATTAATCCATCTATTTACAATACATTAGTCTATTATCATTATTGTTACATCAGATACCTAAGGGGAGTTCAGTGGTAGGAAAGGTTCTCTTAAAAGGTAGTATCTGAGCTGAGACCTGAAAAATAAAGATCTGGAAGCAGAGTGCTCTAGGCAAACAGTTCTTCCAGCACAAAGGCTCTGAAGTGGGAACAGAGCAAGTTTGGTCTGTCGTGGGACTGAGAGAAGGCCCGTGAGACCCGGAATCAGCGAGCAAAAGGGAAGGTCGGGAAGAGCGGAGGTCACAGGCGGGCGGGACCAGGTTTAGCGGGCACTGCACTTAACAGTCTGAAGCCGGAAAGGGCCACTTGAGAGTTTTAAGCAGGCACATGGCCTGGTCTATGTCTTAAAACAAAGGGATAGTCTTAGTTGGAGTATGAAAAGTACGTAATATGGTGGGCAAGACTGTGAAAAGGCTACTAGTACCTTGCTAGAAAAGACACACAAAGAAGCCATATTTGAACTTGGCTGGTAAATAACAAACTCAGAATGCAATACCAGGGTCTTAAATTAATTACCAAACAGCAATGCTTTCCTGAAATTCTAACGGGGTTTCTGGTTTTACAACACTCACTGGTCCTAGAATATGTGCTCCCAATACTCTGTCCGTTGATTTCTGCCCAAGAATCTTCACCATGCCATCTGTGTCAGCATTTGTCTTTGCTCTGCTGTTAGCAGCAAACGGGAATTTCCCAACTTTGAACTCAATACCCTGTGAGACAGAAAATGGGAACCTACATAAATCCTGAAAACAGTTTATTCCCACTGGTGAAAGCATCTGTCATACGTCCAGAAAATAAACCTCAAGAAGACAATTCTTCATGCAGTATGTGGGAGGGAAGACCAAAGGGCTTGTTAATGAAATACATTTTGGGTAAAAAAGTGAATGCAAATGCAAGTCCATCTGGGTATATTTCAAAGTCAAATATAAAAGCTCTGGAATTACTAGTTTTTGAATAAAGACAAGTAAATAATCTCCTTTTATGATACTAACAAAGGAAAAAATATTCTACATAGTTATTAAAATGCAAAAATAAATGATTCTCAGCCACCAGTGTCATTGACTCAATTCATACATTAAAATGCTCTCATTCAAAAGAAACTGAAGATGACACAAGTAAATGGAAAGATAGTCCAGGCTCATGGATAGAAGGAAAAAATATTGTCAAAGTAAGCTACAGATTCAATGCAATCCCTATCAAAAATACCAATCGCATTTTTCAAAGAACGAGATAAAATAATCCTAAAATTTGTATGGAACCATAAAACACCCTGAATAGCCAAAGCAATCTTTAGAAAAAAGAACAAAGATGAAGGTGTCACACTCCCTGGTTTCAAACTCTACTACAAAGCTATGGTAATCAAAACAGTATGGTACTAGCTCTGAGGCCCCCCACTGTGAAATGCAGCCTGCCAAGCCTTCGTACTTGACTGCAGGTACCTGCTCGCAAACCAGCAGTCACTGCGCTGGCGTCAGGCCGGCCAAAGGGAGGCCCCGCCTACAACGGCTAGAGACGCAGACCTCAGAGGCTAACCCGTGTGTGCTTGGCCCACTGGCTCTCATACAGGAGACAGGCACTGCAGGCGGGATTCAGGAAACAGCTCTTTCCTCCACCCAGGCACCAGCTGCACTCCCCTACAACCTCCAACCTCATTCTACAGGGTGAGCAGCTCCAGAGACTGGAGCTTCTGGGCACTAGAGGGCACCACACAGAAATATGAAACATCAAAAGAACATGGTTCAGGTGGACAACTTCTAAGAAAAATACAACCTTCCAAGACTGACCAAGCAAGAAACAGAAAAACTAAACAGACCAATCACCAGCAACAAAATTGAATCGGTAATCAAAAAACTACCCAAGAACAAAACCCCTGGACCTGATGGATTCACCTCTGAATTCTATCGGACATATAGAGAAGAAATAACACCCATTCTCCTTAAAGTTTTCCAAAAAATAGAAGAGGAAGGAATACTTCCAAACTCTTTCTATGAAGCCAGCATCACTCTAATACCAAAACCGGGCAAAGACCTCACCAAAAAAGAAAATTACAGACCTATATCCCTGATGAACGTAGATGCAAAAATACTCAACAAAATATTAGCAAACCGAATTCAAAAATACATCAAGAGGATCATTCACCATGATCAAGTGGGCTTCATCCCAGGGATGCAAGGATGGAACAACATTCGAAAATCCATCATATATCATCCACCACATCAACAAACAGAAGAACAAAAACCACATGATCATCTCCATAGATGCTGAAAAAGCATTTGACAAAATTCAGCATCCATTCATGATTAAAACTCTCAACAAAATGGGTATAGATGGCAAGTACCTCAACATCATAAAGGCCATATATGACAAACCCACAGCTAACATCATACTTAGCGAGAAGCTGAAAGCTTTTCATCTAAGATCGGGAACAAGACAGGGATGCCCACTCTCTCCACTGCTTTTCAACATAGTACTGGAGGTCCTAGCCATGGCAATCAGACAAAACAAAGATATACAAGGCATCCAGATTGGTAAAGAAGAAGTCAAATTGTCACTATTTGCAGATGACATGATACTGTACATAAAAAAACCCTAAAGTCTCCACTCCAAAACTACTAGAACTAATATCTGAATTCAGCAAAGTTGCAGGATGCAAAATTAACACACAGAAATCTGTTGCTTTCCTATACACTAATGATGAACTAACAGAAAGAGAAATCAGAAAAACAATTCCATTCACAATTGCATCAAAAAGAATAAAATACCTAGGAATAAACCTAACCAAGGAAGTGAAAGACCTGTACTCTGAAAACTACAAGACACTCCTAGGAGAAATTAAAGAGGACACTAACAAATGGAAATGCATCCCATGCTCTTGGCTAGGAAGAATAAATATTGTCAAAATGGCTATACTACCTAAAGCAATCTACAGATTCAACGCAATCCCTATCAAACTACCAACAGCTTTCTTCAATGAGCTGGGACAAATAACTCAAAAACTCATATGGAACCAGAAAAGACCCTGAATAGCCAAAACAATTCTGAGAAGGAGGAATCAAACGGGGGGTATTACGCTCCCTGACTTCAAACTCTACTACAAAGCCACAGTAATCAAGACAATTTGGTACTGGCACAAAAACAGACCCACAGACCAGTGGAACAGAATAGAAAATCCAAACATTAACCCAAACATTTACAGCCAATTAATATTTGATAAAGGAGCCTTGGATATACAATGGGGAGATGACAGCCTCTTCAGCAGCTGGTGTTGGAAAAACTGGACAGCTACATGTAAGAGAATGAAACTGGACTACTGTCTAGCCCCATATACAAAGGTAAACTCAAGGTGGATCAAAGACCTGAATGTAAGTCATGAAACCATAAAACTCTTAGAAAAAAACATAGGCAAAAATCTCTTGGACATAAACATGAGTGACTTCTTCATGAACATATCCCCCCGGGCAAGGGAAACAAAAGCAAAAATGAACAAGTGGGACTATATCAAGCTGAAAAGCTTCTGTACAGCAAAGGACACCATCAGTAGAACAAAAAGACATCCTACAGTATGGGAAAATATATTCATAAATGATGCATCTGATAAGGGGTTGACATCCAAAATATATAAAGAACTCATGCACCTTAAACAAAAAGCAAATAATCCAATTAAGAAATGGGCAGAGGACATGAATAGACACTTCTCCAAAGAAGAAATTCAGATGGCCAACAGGCATATGAAAAGATGCTCCACATCGCTGGTCATCAGAGAAATGCAGATTAAAACCACAATGAGATATCACCTCACACCAGTGAGGATGGCCAACATCCAAAACACAAACAACAACAAATGTTGGCAAGGATGTGGAGAAAAGGGAACCCTCCTACACTGCTGGTGGGAATGCAAATTAGTTCAACCATTGTGGAAAGCAGTATGGAGGTTCCTCAAAAAACTCAAAATAGAAATACCATTTGACCCAGGAATCCCACTCCTAGGAATTTACCCTAAGAACGCAGCAGCCCAGTTTCAAAAAGACATATGCCCCCCTATGTTTATTGCAGCACTATTTACAATAGCCAAGAAATGGAAGCAACCTAAGTGTCCATCAGTAGATGAATGGATTAAGAAGATGTGGTACATATACACAATGGAATATTATTCAGCCATAAGAAGAAAACAAATCCTACCATTTGCAACAAAATGGATGGAGCTAGAGGGTATTATGCTCGATGAAATAAGCCAAGCCGAAAAGGACAAGTATCAAATGATTTCACTTGTCTGTGGAGTATAAGAACAAAGAAAAAACTGAAAGAACAAAACAGCAGCAGACTCACAGAACCCAAGAACGGACTAATAGTTACCAAAGGGAAAGGGACTGGGGAAGAAGGGTGGGAAGGGAGGGATAAGAGGGTAAAAGGGGCATTACGATTAGCAGACTAAGGTAGAGGCGGCACAGGGAGGGCTGTACAACTCAGAGAAGACAAGTAGTGATTCTCATCTCACTACACTGATGGACAGTGACTGTAATGGGGTTGGTGGGGGGACCTGATGAAGGGGGTTGTTTAATCACCATAATATCGCACATGTAATTGTAGGTTAATGATACCAAAATAAATTATGAAAAAAAAAAAGACAAGGCATATAAACTCAACATTGAACTGCAAAAAAAAAAAAAAAAGAAAATGTATGGGAGAAAAACTTAAAATGGAGAAAGTTCTATCCTGAGACCTTGATATTACTGATGAATTTGGAAATGGCCACTGTGATGTGATTTTGGTATTAGAAGAATTTGAATAGCTCAGGGAATTCAGGGTTCCCTGTGGGGATGGTTTGAGAACCAAGAGCACAGTGTGGCTGTGCCAGGCCAGTGGTGCAGGTTGAACTGTGTGAGACATAACACCTTGGCAGGTCCCTCCATGCAGAGAGCAGGAGCTGACCATGTTACTTGGCTGAAGTTCATATCCACTGTCGGCCCTGTCCCCACAGCTCTCTATCCACAGGTTATAACTACTCCCTTCCATCTTCCTCCCCCCAGGCTCCAATATCTTTCCCCACTACTCACCCCAGGATATTGCCTATTACTTGTGATTGCTCTACACCGTGCCCACACCTTTGGTGCCCACACCAGCTTGAGTGTCACATTGGATTCCCATTAGGACCTGCCTGAAACCTAACACAGAAGTTCTCAAACTTTTTGTCTACAGAATCCTTAGTGTTGTCCATAATTTTTTCATGAAATCACCAAGCCAACAGAAATACCTAACAATTAGGTTTATTGATAGTTGGGTCCAAATAACATAATAAGTATATATGCCCTAACATGAAAGTAAGTTAGTAGCTGACTTTTTTAATGCACATAAATTGAAAGAAAAAATTTTTTATCTCATTCTGAAATAACTATAATTACTTAGTAATGGGGTTTGTGTAACCTGTTGACACCACACAACTTCTCAAACATTGGAATCAGATTGGACACCTATCACCCTAATTGCATGTTCCATGCTGGTTTACTCACTTGATTTTTATCACAGTGACAATTGAAAATCCATCTTTGTAAAGATATGATGTCATCAAAAGGAATGTTGCTCAATCTAATGTTGAAACCGTGTATTACCTTGAGCTAGAAGTTAGGGTGATGGCCAAAGAATGTTGAGTTTCCCTCAAAAAACTGAGAATATCCCCCCCCCCAAAAAAGAACTCAGGAACGAATTTAAGATGGAGATTCAATCATTAAGAAATTCCATATCTGAAATGAAACATACAATGAGGGATTTCAAAGCAGATTAGATGTAGTAGAAGAGACAGTATATGGAATAGAAAGAGGCACAGAAAGAAAAAAGGATCTCTAAGAATGAAAGAATACTGAGAGAACTGTGTGACCAATCCAAACGGAACAATTTTCGCATAACAGGGGTACCAGAAGAAGAAGAGAGAGAAAAAGGGATAGAAAGTGTCATTGAGGAGGTAATTGCTGAAAACTTCCCCAATCTGGGGAAGGAGATAGTATCTTAAGCCACAGAGGTGCACAGATCTCCCAACACAAGGGACCCAAGGAAGACAACATCAAGACATACAATAATTAAAATGGCAAATATCAAGGATAAAGACAGACTTTTAAAAGCAGCTAGAGAGAGAAAAAAGATCACATACAAAGGAAAACCCATCAGGCTATCATCAGATTTCTCAACAGAAACCTTACAGGCCAGAAGGGAGTGGCACGATATATTTAATGCAATGAAGCAGAAGGGCCTTGAACCAAGACTTTATGTGGCAAGGTTATCATTTAAATTAGAAGGAGAGATTAAACAATTTTCAGATAAACAAAACCTGAGAGAATTTACCTCCCACAAACCACCTCTACACTGCATTCTGGAGGGACTCCTATAGATGGAAGTATTCCTAAGGCTAAATAGATGTCACCCAAGTGATAGACAAAGAGTACAGAATATGATTCATAAGATACAAAGAATAGAGGAAGAAGAAAAAATCCTTAGGTTGTGTTTGTAATAGCATACTAAGTGAGTTAAATTAGACTGTTAGATAGTAAGGGAATTACCCTGGAACCTTTGGTAACCACGAATCTAAAGCCTGCAATGGCAATTAAGTACATACCTATTGATAATCACCCTAAATGTAAATGGTCTGAATACACTAATCAAAAGACACAGAGTCATTGAATGGATAAAAAAACAAGACCCATGTGGGAGGTTCGGGTGGGGAGGGAGGGAGAAGGGGATTGAGGGGAATTATGTTCAGTACACATGGTGTGGGGGATCACGGGGAAAACAGTGTAGCACAGAGAAGGCAAATAGTTAATCTGTGACATCTTACTACACTGATGGACAGTGACTGCATTGGGGTGTGGGTGGGGACTTGATAATATGGTTAAATGTAGTAACTACATTGTTTATTCATGTGAAACCTTCGTAACAGTGTGTATCTATAATACCTTAATAAAAAATTAAAAACAAGACCCATCTATATGCTGCCTACAAGAGACGTCAAGCTCAAAGACATACACAGACTAAAATTGAAGGGATGGAAAAAGATATTTCATGCAACTAATAGGGAGAAAAAAGCAGGAGTGGCAGTACTTGTATCAGACAAAATAGACTTCAAAACAAAGAAAGAACAACAGATAAAGAAGGACATTACATAATGATAAAGGGGTCAGTCCAACAAGAGGATATAAATATTATAAATATCTATGCACCCAACACAGAATCACCTACGTATGTGAAACAAATACTAACAGAATTAAAGGGGGAAATAGAATGCAATGCATTCATTTTGGGAGACTTTAACATACCACTCACTCTGCAGGACAGTTCAACCAAACAGAAAATAAAGAGACAGAGGCACTGAACAAGATATTACAACAGATGGACCTAACAGACATCTACAGACTCCATCCAAAAGCAACAGGATATACATTCTTCTCAAGTGCACATGGAATATTTTCAAGAATAGATCATATACTAGGCCCCAGAAAGAACCTCAGTAAATTAAAAAAGATTGAAATTGTACCAACCAGCTTCTCAGATCACAAAAGTATGAAACTAGAAATAAATTACTCAAAGAAAATGAAAAAGCTCACAAACACATGGAGGCTTAATAACATGCTCCTAAATAATCAATGCATCAATGACCAAATAAAAACAGAGATCAAGCAATATATGGTGACAAATGACAACAATAATTCAATACCTGTGGGACACAGCAAAGGCCGTGCTAAGAGGGAAATATATGGCAATACAGGCCTACCTCAGGAAAGAACAATCCCATATGAGCAGTCTAAACTCACAATTAACGAAACTAGAAAAGGAAGAACAAATGAGACCCAAAGTCAGTAGAAGGAGGGACATAATAAAGATTAAAGCAGAAATAAACAAAATTGACAAGAATAAAACAATAGAACCAATGAAAGCAGGAGCTGGTTCTTCAAGAAAATAAACAAAATAGATAAACCCCTAGTGAGACTTACCAAGTAAAAAAGAGAGTCTACACACATAAACAAAATCAGAAATGAGAAAGGAAAAATCACTACGGACACCATAGAAATATAAAAAATTATTAAAGGATACTATGAAAAATTATATGCTAACAAAGTGGATAACCAAGAAGAACTGGACAACTTTCTAGAAAAATACAACCTTCCAAGGCAGACCCAGAAAGAAACAGAAAAACTGAATAGACCAATTACCAGCAAAGAAATTGAATTGGTAATCAAAAAACTACCTAAGAACAAAACCCTTAGACCAGATGGTATCACTGCTGAATCTTATCAAACATTTAGTGAAGACCTAATAACCATCTCATTAAAGTTTTCGAAAAAGTAGAGGACGAGGGAATACTCCCAAACTCATTCTATGAAGCCAACATCACTCTAATACCAAAACCAGGCAAAGACACCACAAAAAAGAAAATTACAGACCAATATCCCTGATGAACATAGACGCCAAAATACTCAACAAAATATTAGCAAACCGAATTCAAAAATACATCAAAAAGATCATCCATCATCATCAAGTGAGATTCTTCCCAGCGATGCAAGAATGGTACAACATTCGAAAATCCATCAACATAATCCACTACATCAACAAAAAGGACAAAAACCACATGATCATCTCCATAGATGCTGAAAAAGCATTTGACAAAATTCAACACTCATTCATGATAAAAACTCTCAACAAAATGGGTATAGAGGGCAAGTACCTCAACATAATAAAGGTCATATATGACAAACTCACAGCCAACATTATACTTAACAGCAAGAAGCTCAAAGCTTTTCCTTTAATATCAGGAACAAGACAAGGATGCCCACTCTCCCCACTTTTATTCAACATAGTACTGGAGGTCCTAGCCACAGCAATCAGACAACACAAAGAAATAAAAGGCATCCAGATTGGCAAGGAAGAACTCAAACTGTCCTTGTTTGCAGATGACATGATATTGTACATAAAAAACCTTAAAGACTCCACTCCAAAACTACTAGATCTAATATCTGAATTCAGCAAAGTTGCGGGATACAAAATTAATACACAGAAATCTGTTGCATTCCTATACACTAACGATGAACTAGCAGAAAGAGAAATCAGGAAAACATTTCCATTCACA
This sequence comes from Phataginus tricuspis, assembly GCA_029783875.1. NCBI lineage: Eukaryota > Metazoa > Chordata > Mammalia > Pholidota > Manidae > Phataginus > Phataginus tricuspis. Next base: position 3,205,952 of record JAQQAC010012171.1, on the reverse strand, counting down.
ATTGCATCCAAATGAATAAAATACCTAGGAATAAACCTTACCAAGGAAGTGAAAGACCTATACCCTGAAAACTACAAGACACTCATAAGAGAAATTAAAGAGGACACTAATAAATGGAAATTCAACCCATGCTCTTGGTTTGGAAGAATTAATATTGTCAAAATGGCCATCCTGCCTAAAGCAATCTACAGATTCAATGCCATCCCTATCAGAATACCAACAGCATTCTTCAATGAACTAGAGCAAATAGTTCTAAAATTCATATGGAACCACATAAGACCCCAAATAGCCAAAGCAATCCTGAGAAGGAAGAATAAAGCGGGGAGAATTACGCTCCCTTACTTCAAGCCCTACTACAAAGCCACAGTAATCGAGACAATTTGGTACTGGCAAAAGAACAGACTCATAGACCAGTGGAACAGACTAGAGAGCCCAGGTATAAACCCAAGCATATATGGTCAATTAATATAGGATAAAGGAGCCATAGTTATACAATGGGGAAATGACAGCCTCTTCAACAACTGGTGTTGGCAAAACTGGACAGCTACATGTAAGAGAACGAAACTGGATTATTGTCTAACCCCATACACAAACGTAAACTCAAAATGGACCAAAGACCTGCATGTAAGTCATAAAACCATAAGACTCTTAGAAAAAAACACAGGCAAAATCTCTTGGACATAAACATGAGCAACTTCTTCATGAACATAAAGGGAAACAAAAGCAAAAATGAACAAGTGGAACTATATCAAACTAAAAAGCTTCTGAACAGCAAAGGACACCATCAGTAGAACAAAAAGACATCCTACAGTATGGAAGAATATATTCATAAATGATATATCTGATAAGGAGGTGACACCAAAATTATATAAAAACCTCACGCACCTCAACAAACAAAAAGCAAATAGGCCGATTAAAAAATGGGCAGAGGAGGTGAACAGACACTTCTCCAAAGAAGAAATTCAGATGGCCAACAGGCATATGAAAAGATGCTCCACATCACTAATCATCAGAGAAATGCAAATTAATGCCACAATGAGATACCACCTCACACCAGTTAGGATGGTTGCCATCCAAAAGACAAACAACAAATGTTGGTGAGGATGTGGAGAAAGGGGAACCCTCCTACACTGCTGGTGGGAATGCAAATTAGTTCAACCATTGTGGAAAGCAGTATGGAGGTTCCTCAAAAAACTCAAAATAGAAGTACCATTTGACCCAGGAATCCCACTCCTAGGAATTTACCCTAAGAATGCAGCAGCGCAGTTTGAAAAAGACATATGCACCCCTATGTTTATCACAGCACTATTTACAATAGCCAAGAAATGGAAGCAAACTAAGTGTCCATCAGTAGATAAATGGATAAAGAAGACGTGGTACATATACACAATGAATATTATTGAGCCATAAGAAGAAAACAAATCCTACCATTAGTAACAACATGGATGGAGCTAGAGGGTATTATGCTCAGTGAAATAAGCCAAGCCAAAAAAGACAAGTATCAAATGATTTCACTCATCTGTGGAGTATAAGAACAAAGAAAAAACTGAAGGAACAAAACAGCAGCAGACTCGCAGAACCCAAGAATGGACTAACAGTTAACAAAGGGAAAGGGACTGGGGAAGTTGGGTGGGAAGGGAGGGATAAGGTGGAAAAACGGGTATTATGATTAGCACACATAATGTAGTGGGGGGGGGCCGATATAGGGAAGGCAGTATAGCACAGAGAAGACAAGTAGTGATTCTATAGCATCTTACTATGCTGATGGACAGTGACTCTAATGGGGTATGTTCTGGGGACTTGATAATAGGGGGAGTCTAGTAACCATAATATTGCTCATGTAATTGTACCTTAATAATAGCAAAATAAAAAATGAAGTAAATGAAGTAAAAAAAAAAACAAAAAACAGTATGGTACTGACACAAAAATTAGACATGGATCAACAGAAGAGAAGAGAGAGCCCAGTAATAAGCCCTTACAAATATGGTTGATTACTATATGACAAAGGAGGCAAGAATATACAATGGGGAAAAGACAGTCTCCTCAATAAATGGTACTGGGAAAACTGGGCAACTACATGCAAAAGAATCAAACTGGATTACTTTCTGACACCATATGCAAAAATAAACTCAAAATGGATTAAAGATTTACATATAAAACCTGAACACAAATAACTCTGGATGAAAACATAGGCAGAATACTTTTAAACATCAGCATTAGTAATTTTTTTTCTGGATGTTTCTCCCCAGGCAAGGGAAACAAGCAAAAATAAACAAGTAAGACTATACCAAACTGAAAAGCTTCTGCACAGTAAAGGACACCATCAACAAGATGAAAAGGCTATACTGGGAGAATATATTCATGAAATGTAAATTAGTTTTCAACCTTAGCAATTAGGGTATTATGTTAAGCTACATAAGTCAGACAGAGAAAAACAAATATTGTATAGTTTCACTTTTATGTGGAATCTAAAAAACAAAACAAACAAAATAGAAATAGAATCATAAACAGAGAGAACAGACTAGTGGCTGCCATAGGGAGGGGGTGGGGGAATGGGAGAAATTGGTTAAGGTGATAAAAAGGTACAAAATTCCAAATATAAAATAAATTATCCACGGGGATGAAAACTGAGCATAAGGAATAATATAGTCAGTAATATTGTAGTATCTTTGTTGACAGATGATAACTACAGCTATCATAGTGAGCATTTAATAATTTGTACAACTGTCTAATCACTATGTTAATACATCTAAAACCAATATAATACTTTGTATCAACTATTTCAATAAAAAGTAATTTTTATAATTAAATAAAACTACCCTCATTCAGGATTACCTCTTCTTTCAACTGCTCTTCTGATTTGCCAACCCAAGCAACTTCAGGGTGTGTGTAAATCACTGATGGTACACAATTGTAGTCGATGTGCACAGCGCCACCAGCCATTCCTTCAACACAGATAATACCTTCATCCTCTGCCTTGTGAGCCAGCATTGGACCAGCAACCACGTCACCAATAGCATAGATACTACCAGAGATCAAAAGAAAGATAGTGAACTTCTGAAATCACAGATAAGATGGCATAACTGAAGCTGAGTAATAAAAATATAAGTTTCTACTTATTAAGTAAAAAAAAAATACCAAATACAGCTCTTCAAATATCCGTGAGTTCAGATTCTAATATTTAGGTAATGAAAAACTTACACTAATTCTTTTTGCTTTTATGTAAGTTTACTATTCTTCCCCAAAGAACTATGACAAAATTTTCAAAATAGTGTTAGAACTAAATTTAAAAATAATTGAAAATGCAGATAATTATCCAACTTACTTTGGAATTTTAGTTTGGAATCTGGTATTGACTGGAATTCTACCTTTAGGATCTAGTTCAATTCCAAGCTCCTCTAGTCCCAAATTCTGAGTAAAGGGTCGTCGACCAATGCAAACCAAGAGTACATCACAGGTGATAACTTCAGCTTTACCACCAGAAGCAGCTTCAATCCTAGACAATGAACAGGATACAGCTGTTAAACACACATCTACATAAGTAGCTAATGGACTTGGAAATTTAAGACTAGGCATTTCTCAAGTGTTGATGACACTTCTGAAAGTGTAAGTTTATTGTCAATATAACAAACATAAGATTGAGGCAATGAAAAAATGTACATACCCTCCAGATTTATCATTAAAGATATATTGTATAATATAAAGCATATTATATATAATACATATAAGTGTATATACACTACAAAAAATTATAGATGTTATAAAGGTATCATTAGAAATATAATTAAACCTCACAAAATCAGGCAGTATAATATAGGTTAAGAACATAGGTCTTAAGAGTCAAAAAGAAGCAATAACAAGTTGTGGCTCTGCCACTCTTGTGTGGCCTTAGGCAACTTATTTCATTTAATTGTGTAAGTATTTAATAAATAGAATGCCAGACACATAGTAAACAATCTAATTAATACTATTATTGATTTCTCATCTGTCCAAAAATATTGATTTTACTGAATGTTGGGAATTTAAATTTTTCTGAATGCATAGTATGAAAAAGTAAATTATAGTGAAAATTTGGGGCTAATTTTTCTAGCATCAACTTAGAAATTTCAATGGACTGATTCGTAAGTCATACCGAGTTATACTAACCAATAAAACGGTCTTAAGTGATAAAAAATCTGATACTGGAAATTGAGTGTTTTTCTTCAAGAAGCACATAGACAAGGAGACCCTATCAAAAACAAACATACTTACGAAACATCAATTTTTCCATCTGACTTCTTGGTAGCACCAGTAACTTTGGTATTCAATTTAAATTTAAATCCCTGTTTTTGAAGGATGCGCTGAAAGGTTTTAGATATCTCCATATCAATTCCAACCCCGCCAACATGCCCCAAAAACTCAACTGCCGTCACATCTGCACCAAGTCTTTGCCACACTGAACCCTGCAAGTAACAATTGAAAGTCATAAAAATAAAAGAGGTTTCCATAGCAAATGTTTACTAAATCATCTTAAATAACTGACTGTAAGACTTTTTTTGTTAATTTGTTCCTATTAGAAGCTCTGAAGTTTAAAATTAACCTGTAGCAAATATGTGTAACTTCATGTGTTTATTCAACATTTACTGAACACCCACTGTTATATGCTAGGTACAATTTTAGGTGGTAGGCATATATCCGTGAACAAAACACTGCCCTCAGGGACCTTATATTCTGGTATGGGAGACACACAATTACATAAAATTCATGTAGAAGATAGTAAAGTGCTATGAGAAAAATAAAGCACAAAGTAGAACAAGCAGAAAGGAGAGGGATTACAATTTTAAATAGCATGGTCAGGGGATGGACTCAGTGGGGATGACATTTCCACAAAGACCTGAAGAGAGGGAATGAATATACAGTTGACCTTAAACAACATGGGGGGGAGGCTAACACCCCACACAGTCAAAAATCCATGCACAATTTTTGACTCCCCAAAAAGTTAACTACTAATAGCCTACTGTTGACTGGAAGCCTTACCATAACATAAACAATTGACTAACATATTTAATATGTTATATGTATTCGATACAGTATGCTTACAATAAGAAAGCAAAAGAAAAGTTTTTTTCAGCCACAATCTCCAAAAAAGTTTCCCTATATGTTTATGGAAAAAAAATATGTGTAAGTGGACTCACACGGTTCAAACTCACGTTGTTCAAAGATCAACTGTACTTGTATGTGAAACAGGCAAGATGAATTTAACTTTACAACATTAAATGTGAAAACTATTAACATATCCTTTGTAAGAATGTGTATTAAATCTTTCAGTTATTTAAAATTCACCACAAGATTTTACCTCTCTAATCAAATTTGGTTTGTGCTTTCATTTTACAAATTTTATTAATTTTGGGGGTGAGAGCTAAGTTCACTAGATGTAACACAGTGACACTAAGAGGCCAGGAAGGAGCATATACAAAACTGAACTACAAATGGATCACGGACCTAAACGCAAAACCCAAGGACACAAAACCTCTAGAAGAAAAAACAGGAAAAAATCTTTGTGACCTTGAGTTAGGCAAAGATTTCTTAGCACAGTCCATAAAAAAAAAAGATAAAATAGACTTCGTGAAGATGAAAAACTTCTATTCAAAAGAAATTTAAGAACACAAAAAGAGAAGCCACAAAATGAGGGGAAAAAATTCAAAACATTTATATAAATCCTTTATATCCAGATTACATACAAACTCTCAAAACTCAGTAACAAAACAAACAAGCCCAATAAAAAAGACATTTTCATAGTCCCAAAGTGGAAACAACCCCAACAACCATCAATTGATGTAAAGATAAACAAAATGTGTTACAGCCATAATACAGGATATTTCTAGGCTATAAGAGAAATGAAGTATATACAGAACCTTGAGATTTACATCTTATGCTATGTAAAGAAGCCAGACAGAAAATGCCACATATTCTATGAATTCCATTTACACAAAATGTCCAGAATAAGAAAATCCATAGTTACAGAAAGTAAATTACTGGTTGCAGGGACTGGGAGAGGGGAGGATGTAGAGTGACTGCTAATGGCCACAGGGTTTCTTTCTGAAGCGACGAAAATGTTCTGGAATTAGTGGTGAGAGCTGCACAACTTTGTGAATACAGTGAAAATCATTAAATTGTACACTTTAAATGGGTGACTATGCAATGTGCGAATTATATCTCAATAAAGGTGTTTAAAAAAAAAAGAACTGCCCCTCTGGACCTAAGTCAGAATAGTAAGAACTAATAAGAATGTGGAAATGGTAAGAAGCATCATCTTGAAGTCTATAATTCAAAGTAGAGAATGACAAGCACAGATAGACAAAGGCCATACACTTCAGGAAAACTGACTTCAAGATCCTGAGAGATGAAAAAGCTCAAATAATACCTACCATTTATTCAGAGCTTGTTGGACACAGGTACTATGTTAAGGGTTTTAAATGTATTATGTTATTAAATCCCAACAAAAATCAAATAAGGCAGTTATTCTTATCCCCACTTGTATAATGAATCAACTAGTTGAGAAGCTCACTAACTGAAAAAGAATATAAAGTCATTAAGAGGCAGAGCTGAAATTCAAATTTAATTCTTATCTGATTCCAAAATCTATGTTCTTTAAAGCACTACACTAAACAGGAATGTAAAAAGAAAGGTAAACTACAAAAAATAAAAATAGTCATATGAATAGTACTTGAGAAAGTAAAGAGATTGACTACACACAGTTAAGTTCTCTAGTAAATTTTTACAAAGACATGTTAAAACTAATTCAGTACAGTAACAAACACCCAAAACACCAAAACATTGTTGTCAAGATGTTTGAAATAACCCAAGGCTTGTAAAAAAACCTAAAGCAAAAGTGCTGAGATGGAAGGAGTACAATTACTGCTTGGGTATATTATTATACTGACCAACAAAAGAAAGTTAAACTACATTACTCTATTTTTCTTGCTTGTTTTATCCACCCATGAGAACAATTTTCAAAGCAGAATGAACAGAAGAAATATTAAGCAAGAAGCGAATTCCAAGACAAGAAAAACAAGTCACTTTTGATGTGTAAACTCACCAAATTAGAAAATGACCTGAAGACTGCAGAAGAGACCACCTACACTTGGGAAGAAGAGAAGATCACACAGAAAAGGGTAAAGTGGCAGAGGCATGAAGCAGAAGAACCCAAGCCCTTCCCCAATCCCAGCCCACAAGCAGGAGGAGAGGAATAGAGCAGGGAAGGGACAGGCCCTCACGAATGCTGCACACCTGGCCCTGGAGATCTGCTCTGGGAACATGAATCCACACTGCACTGGGTTCTGGCAATTAGCGGGCCGGACACCAGGACAGTTGGAGCACTATGGGAGGCCGAGACTCCAGCCATTTGTGGAGGACAGGCATGATCTAGCAGTCCCACTGAGACCCAAGACAGGCAGCAGGTTGAAAAGATTTGCGAGCAGCAGGAGGGGTGCCACAGGGGCGAGACTTGGATGGAACTCTCTCCACAGGAGACAGGGCAGGTAGACTACACTTCCCAGACTCCCCTTAGCCCATCAGATTGGGCACTCTCAGGAGGACCAAATGCTCTGTTTTTCTCACTGGCGGCTTGGCCCTGAAGCACTTCCCTGCACACCCGCCCACCCTGACTGCTCTGCCCAGCAGTATCAGACTCTGCTGCCCGGCAGGCAGAAGGAGGCATTCCCAGCTTTCTTGACCCCATCTCAACACAGGAGAGGAGCCTGCAGGAGCCAGCTCTGAGCGCTCCTCATGCCTCCTGGGTGCCCAGCACAGTGATCCACACTCCACCGCAGTGCAATCCACTGCCACTGCACAACCGCCCCATCCACCCTGTTAACCCAGCAGCCCCACCACCACTGCAGGTCAGGTCAAGAGTGGCCCAGCCCACAACAATCCCAGAAGCCGCCACACTGACCACAAAGGGCCAGCTGAGGCGAGCTGCCATCCTCAAGAGACTGAGACAGACCAACTACCAGAAGACACACAGGAAGGTGGTCCTACCCATTGCCCACAAACAGCAACTGGGTCTTCACCACAAAGGAGAACCAGACACTGGAGAGTAGAGAGTCTTGAGCTTCTGGGCACCACAAGACGCCTTCTTCATAAAGCCATTCTCTCTAGACCAAGTGGCACAGAAGACCTATCTAACACAAAGGAAAAAACACAGAAATCCTAACAGAATGATGAGACAGAGGACTATGCTCCAAACAAAATCACAGGATTAAGACACCAGAAAGAGGGTTAGATGTAATCAACATCACCAATCTTCTTGCCAAGATTTCAAAGTAACAGTCATAAATATGTTCACTGATCTGCGGAAAAGTACTGACAATCTCAGGGAGGACTTCAACAAATAGACAGAAGAGTTGAAAAGGAGCCACTCAGAACTGAAGAAAACTAACTGAAATGAAATATATAATGGTGAGAATGAATATAAGATTGCTGCAAGTAAAGGAGACAATGAGATGGAAATTAGAGAACAGAAACAACTAAGCTGAGGAACAGAGAGAAAAAGATCTCTAGGAATGAAAGAATGCTAGAAAGCTGTGTGACAAGTCCAAACAAAACAATATTCACATAATACAGGTACCAGAAGAAATGAGAGACAAAGGGAAGACAGTCTCCTTCAAGAACTATTGTTGAAAATTCCCCCAATCTGGGAAAGGAAATAAGACACCCCATGGAAGCACAGAACGCATAACCAAAGAAACCCCAGGAAGACAACATCAAGACATATAATAATTAAAATGGCAAAGATCAAGACAAGGAGAGAGTACTGAAAGTAGCCAGAGAAAGAAAAAATATTACATAAAAAGGAAACCCCATCAGGCTATCAGCCAACTTCTGAGCAGAAACTTTACAGGCCAGAAGGGAATGGCATGAAATATTTAATGTATTGAAAACAGAAGGACCTCCAACCAAGAATCCTCTATCCCTGCAAGATTATCATTCAATCTGAAGGACAGATTAAATATTTTCCAGATAAAGTTCTCAGTAGTGAAAATAAACCTACAGTAAAGGTAGTAGAATTACTTACCGAGCAAGTACAAGATTAAAACAAAATAAATAAATAAAACAAAAGGAATAAAACCAACTATACAGTCAAGGGAAACACAAAAGATGCAGATTATGACATCTAATATATAAAGCATACAGGAGGAAGAATAATAAAAAGAAGTACTTTTAGATTGTGTTTGAAATAGAGCAGTTGTCAACTTAATATAAACTGTTATATAGTTAGGAAACTATATAGTTACAGGATTCACACACCTAAAGCCTATAGTAGATACACAGAAAAAATTTTAAAGAGAAATCCAATCACAACACTAAAGAAAACCATTTGCAAGAGAAGAGTGTAATAATAGAAGAAGAAAGGAACAGAGAGGAACTACAAAAAACAAGAAAACAATTAATAAAAAATGGCAATAAGTACATACCTATCAATAATTACCCTAAATGTAAATGCACTGAATGCACCAATCAAAAGATAGAGAGTGACAGAATGGATAAAGAAACGAGACCCATCTGTATGTTGCCTACAAGACTCATTTCAAACCCAAAGACATACACAGACTGAAAGTGAAAGGATAGAAAAAGATATTTCATGAAAATAATGGGGAGGAAAAAAGCAGGAATAGCAGTACTAATATCAGACAAAACAGACCTCAAAACAAAGAAAGTAATGAGACAAAGAAGGAAATTACATAATGATAAAGGGATCAGTCCAACAAGAAACAAGGGGATATAACGATTATAAATATCTATGCACCCAACACAGGAGGCACCTAAATATGTAAAACAAATACTAAGAATTAAAGGGGGAAATAGACTTTAACTCATTCATTTTAGGACACCTTAATACAACACTCACATCAATAGATCAACCAAACAGAAAATATATAAGGAAACAGAGGCACTGAATAACACATTAGATTATATGGACTTAACGGATATATACAGAAGATCCCATTTAAAAGCAGCAGGATACACATTTTCCTCAAGTGTATATGGAATGTTCTCCAGAATAGATCACATACTAGGCAACAGGAAGAGCCTCAATAAATTCAAAAAGACTGAAATTGTACCAATCAACTTCTCAGATGCAATGGTATGAACCTAGAAGTAAATTACACAAACAAAAAAGCCTACAAATACATGGAGGCTAAACAACACGTTTCTAAATAATCAATGGATCAATGAACAAATCAAAACAGAAATCAAGCAATACATGGAGACAAATGAAAACAAAACTATAGCAGTCCAAAATTTGTGGGAGACCACAAAAGTGGTTCTAACAGGGAAGAACAAAGCAATTCAGGTCTACCTCAGGAAACAAGAACAAGCACAATTAAACCGTCTAAATTCACAATAAAAGAAACTAGAAAAAGAAAAACAAAGGAAACCCAAAGATAGTAGGAGGGGCATAAAGATAAGAGCAGAAATAAATAAGAGAGATAAGAATAATAGGAAAAAAAACAATGAAACCAAGAGCTGGTTCTTTGAGAAAATAAGCAAAATAGACAAACTCCAGAGCCAGACTTATCAAGAAAAAAAGAGAAAGTACACAAATAAAATCAGAAATGAAAAGGACACCACAGAAATACAAATAATTCTTAGAGAATTCTACGAAAAATTATATGCTAATAAACTGGAAAACCTAGAAGAAATGGAAAAATTCCTAGAAAAATACAACTTTCCAAGATTGATCCAGGAAGAAACACGATGTTTGAACAGACCAATTACAAGTAACAAAATTGAACCGGTAATCAAAAAACTCCCAGAAAGCAAAATTCCAGGACCAGATGGCTTCACAGCTGAATTCTGCCAAACATTTAAAGAGCTAATTTCCATCCTTCTTCAGAAAACAAAAGTCCAGAACCAGATGGCTTCACAGCTGAATCCTGCCAAACATTTAAAGAACTAATTCCCATCCTTCATAAAGTATTCAATTATGTATCCAATAAGGGGTTAACATCCAAAATATATAAAGAACTCATATAACTCAGCATCAGAAAATAACCCAATTAAAAAACAGGCAGAGGACCTGAACAGACATTTTTCCAGAGAAGAAATTCAGATGGCCAACAGGCACATGAAAAGATGCTCCACATCACTAATCATCGGGGAAATGCAAATCAAAACCACAATGAGGTATCACCTCATACCAGTCAGAATGGCCACCATCCAAAAGACATGAAATAGTATGTGTGGGTGAGGATGTGGAGAAAAGGGAACCCTCCTACACTGTTGGCAAGAATGTAAACTGGTGAGGTCACTGCAGAAAGCAATATGGACATTCCTCAAAAAACAAAAAATAGAAATACCATACAATCCAATAATCCCACTTCTAGGACTTTACCCGAAGAAAACAAAATCCCTGATTCAAACATACACAATGTAAAATTCAGCTGTAAAAAAAAGAAATCCTGCCATCTGCAACAACATGGATAGCCCATCCTAGAGGGTACTATGCTAAGTAAAATAAGCCAGGCAGAGAATGACAAACACCGTATGATTTCACTTACTTGTGAAATCTAAAAGCAAAACAAAATGAACAAAAGAGAGTAGATTGATAGACAATGAAAAATGACTGGTGTTTACCACAGGGGAGGGGTTTGGGCGGGAGGGTGAGATGGATAAAGGGGCACAAAAATTTTCAATCATAATATAAGCTGGTCATGAGGATAGTAGTACAGCATGCAGAATATAGCCAGTGATTCTGTGACACCTCCCTATGCTGACAGATTGACAGACAGTAAGTGTACTAATGGGGGTGAGGATTTAATAATATGGGTAACTGTTGAACCTCTGTGTTGTATACTTGAAACCAATACAAGATTGTATATCAATGATATTTCAGTAAGAAAATAAATTAAAAAATGAAAGATGAACACCATAAAAAAAAAAGATGAGTGGATAAAGATACAATAAAATGGAGTATTATTCAGCCATAAAAAAGCAAGAAATCCTACCATTTCCAACAACAGGGATGGACCTGGAGAGTATTACACTAAGTAAAACAAGCTAGGCAAAGAAAGACAAATACTATATGCTTTCACGTATGTGTGGAATTTAAAAACAAAACAAATAAAACAAACTTACAGACACTGAGGAGTGTCTCATGGTTAGCGTGGGGGAGGGGGAAGTGTGGGTGGGTGAAGTGGGTGAATTTGCATAAACAATTAGGGGAAAAAAGGGAAAGCAATCAAAACAGGAAAGGACAGATAGCAAAAAAGTATCTATGAACTAGAAAACCTGATAAAGAGCCTGGATACTAGCAATAACTGAGTGAGAGAGGAAAGGAGGGTATGGTTAGAGAATAAAATGTCTTGAATTTGTAATTTTCAAAGTAGAGCAATTAATTCTTGGTGATTACAAGGTACAAGGTCCCTGGAAAAAGATACCTTAAAATGGAGGGAAGAGGTCACTGGAAATACAGTAAAGTTGCCTGATGGACTGGAAGGGAGAACAAGGGAAGCAGAAGGCATGCAACAGAACGTAGTCAGAGAACTGTAAGTAGTTTGACATTTCTCTAATTTAAGAGGGATCAAGATAAGGTGGCAAAGAAGGTAAGAGCCAGATGACGTAGCCACGCTCTTCATCTGTAATTGCTGAGAACGAGAGCTGTTTTCTGAAGGGCCCGAAGGTCTGTCAGATTTAAATTATCTGAAGGGTGTAAGATTTTTTTTTAATTAGTCCAGTTCTAGGGAACAAAGATTTCAAAATAAAGGTGGATGTTTTAATACCTGAGGATTATATAATGAGGTTGTCCTGAGAAAATTCTCTGTTACTAGAAGTGTTTAAGCAGAACTCAGTGCCAATCTGCCTACAATGTAATAAAAAGAATCAAATAGGGAACCATTTAAGTCAAATCCCTTCCAACTCTATGGAGCTAGTAAGAGAAGAGACATCACTTACTAGGATAGGTTCATGAGGTGAGGGTGAGTAAGGGGCATAAAGAGGCACAGAAATATCAATCATAGTATAAGTTGGTCACAGGGATGGCAGTACAGCATGGAGAATACAGTCGGTGGTTCTGTAACGTCTTCCTATGTTGACAGACAGTAATTACACTCATTGGGGTGAGGAATTAATATGTGTAATTGCTGAACCACTGTGTTGTATACTTGAAACAATACAGTGTTGTGTTATCAACTGTACTTCAACCACAACAAAAAGACATCACTTACCAATTCTACACCTATTACTCCTGCACCAATGACAACCATATTCTCTGGAACTTTTTTTAAAGATAAAGCACCTGTAGATGACACTATTGTATCTTCATCAATCTACAATTTAAAAAACCAAGATACAATCAAAATTATTTGGAAAAACTCAGATTTATAAACTGTGATCTCAAAGTAGTTTATAAAATGTATTGCTGAAGGAAGGGTTTGACAATAGTAAAAAGTATAAATACCGTGATTCCAGGAAAAGGAGTAACTTCTGAACCTGTAGCAATAAGAATGTTCTTTGTATCGATGACCTGAGTGCTCCCATCAGCTTTCGCAGCAGCGACCTGATTTTTGCCAGTTATCTTTCCATATCCGTTTATATGAACAACCTTTATAAAATAATGTTTATGAATTCAGTTTAAAATGATTTTTAAAATAAACAAACATGATTAATAGGAAAAAAACTACTCTATTAAATAATTTATCCAATACAAAATGCTTTCTTACTTAGTAATGCTACATATGGAGCAACAAAAAATGTGTTGTGTCAGGGAAATCTATGTCACATTAGCATACTATAAATTAAATAATACTCCCCAACAGGATCACTCTATCAGCATAAAGCAATGTTTAATGTGTATATAAAATAAAGCAAAAATCTGAATACTGACCTTATTCTGTTTGAATAAATGGGCAATTCCACCTGTTAAAGCTTTTACTGCTGTAGTCTTCTGCTCCATCATCTTCTCTAAATTCAAGCGAACTTCAGACACTGTAATTTGTTACATAAATCTTATTTAGTTCTTAGTGAAATTCTTGAAGCAATGTATGGCATATTTTTACAAATCCGTGTCTGGAAAATTTCAGCCTAATATTTATAGAACTGTATAAAAAGCAGTACTAAAATTTTTTAATTTCGTAACTAGTAATTGTAGCTGGCAAAAGGCCAACAACATCCTATCACAACAACAGAACCTATGAAACACTGTAAAAAGTCCACTTTTGGGAAAACCGAAGTCCAAAATAAAATATTATATTCCATGGTGACAACATATTTTCCAAACACCTTGTGATCATATGGCTGGAAGAGATTTAAATAGAAATGGCAAAGTAAAACATAACCTAAAATTTTAAATAAAAGGCAATGCAAAATTTCATATAGCAAAAACTAATTAAAATACTCATCAAAAAACTTCAAATACAGAAGCCTAATATAAGTTAATCAACCAACTTTTAATCCCTCATTTAACTCAGGAGAACTCTAAAGCAACAATATAAGATAAACCAACACGTATCTTAGAGATGAGGAAACAGAGGCTGAGAGATCTGATTTACTTAAGGTAACAGAACTAGAACATTAAGCACTGCCTACAATGCAGGTCTCTTGATTAACCCTGTCTCTTCTTTCTCCAGTGGGTAAGTAAAGTGGTTTTGATTATATTTTTCATCTAGTTTAGTATGGCATTTGCTTTAGTGTATGTGTATACATATACATAAACATATATATATGTATTTTTTAGTATGACACACATATATCACCTTTATAACCACCAGACTGCCTACACTACAGCCCACTCTTTCAGAAACCTACTACTACACAGAAATAAATGTAGGAAAAGCAACATCCCCACCCATGGTATGTTTAGGCCCTATCTAGAACAGATTACCCTTCTAGATACATCTGTCAACAACAATAACTGGAGAGAAAGAAGGAAATGAAAACAGCCCAAAAAGAATGGCAGAAGACAAAACATACCAAATTAAATGTTATAAAATGTCCTTCTTTCCCACTATGCTGCGTCCCTCTCTCTCTCCTTTGCCCTTCCCCCACTAGTAACCCAGGCAGACCTTCCTTCCTTCATTGTTCCCTGCCCACAGCACTCAGGAACTGAGCACCCACCCCGCCCCACCATCTCCAGGTTTCAAATCTGGATTTCAGCATTCTTTCTTAGGTTAATCCTTCTACATTATTAAGATCTTTTTCTTACTCCTCCCTAACTAAATATGTATTACACACTCATTAAACACACATAAGGCTTTAGCCAGAAGAGTCAAGTATGGCTGGTAATACCACTAAATATGAAATGTATACTTACTTTCAATTCCCCTAGATGCAAAATCTTTTCCGTGGGCCATATGGTAATAATGAGAGTTATTTAATAAAGCCTAAAGGAAATAAAAAGACAAAATGATCAAATGTGCATGAACAGACTACATACAATAAAAAAACACAAAATGGGACTTCCAGGAAGATGGCGGTGTGAGCAGGGCAGTGGAAATCTCCTCCCAAAACCACATATATTTATGAAAATACAAGAAATACAACTATCCCTAAAAGAGAGACCAGAAGATATAGGATGGCACCCAGCCTGCAGCTATACCTGAGAGGACTTGGCACCACGTGAAGCCGGTAAGATACGGAACCATGATCCGGCAGGACCCGAGCACTCCCCCACCCCAGTGCACCAGTGGGAGGAGAGGATTCAGAGCAGGGAGAGAGTTTAAGACCAGGCCCATGAAATAACCAGCCCTAGTGACCTGCGCCAGGAGCACTGACACACATCGCGCGGTGTATCGGAGATTGGAGAGTCAGAGATGCAGGATCTGAGCTGGGGAACACACCTGGGTCCTCTCAGCCAGCTCCCCGGGACAAAAGAAAAGCGCACGCCTTTTTAGCGGTCTTAAAGAGACAGGGGCCCAAGGGAGGAGAAGGATCGCCCCGGCACACTCAGCACAGCAGGCAGGGAGTCCTGGGGAATTTCAGACCCCTTGGCTGGCGACTGGGAAAAAGTAGCTGCACTGCGACTTCCCACACAGATCGGCAGCCTCCCATTCATTCCCGCCCCGGCCGAGCTACAGAGGGCCATGCGGAGTAGTGCGGCCTCGGCTGCAGAACAGTGGAGCAGCAGTGCCACCAACAGCATCCTCACAGAATCTACTCCCGGCAGGCGTTTTTTTTTCTTTTCTTTTCTTTCCTTCTTTTTCTTTCTTTTCTCTTTTCTTTCTTTCCTTTCTTTTTTTTCTTTTTAAAAGTCTTAAAGAGCCCAGCTGATGTACGGGGCACCTACCAGTGACCACTTCTATCGCCATGAAAAGACAGAGGAATATGGTACAAACAAAGCTTACCCAGACCCAGAAAACACCAGAGAGGGAGTCTGAAGAAAAAGAATTCAGAATAAAAGTCATAACCATACTGATGGATCTACAGACAAATGTGCAAGAGCTGAGGGAGGAAGTGAGGGAACTGAGGAAAGACAATGCAGAAATGAGACAAGCGATCGACAGGCTTAGCAGCAGACTGGATGAGCTGCAAGAGACTGTTAAAGGAATAGAAATCAGAGAACAGGAATACAGAGAAGCTGAGGCAGAGAGAGATAAAAGGATCTCTAGGAATGAAAGAATATTAAGAGAACTGTGTGACCGATCCAAATGGAACAATATTCGCATTATAGGAGCACCAGAAGAAGAAGAGAGAGAAAAAGGGGTTGAAAGTGTCTTTGAAGAAATAACTGCTGAAAACTTCCCTGTGCTGGGGAAGGAAATAGTCTAACAGTGCATGGAAGCCCACAGATCTCCCAACACAACAGACCCAAGGAAGACAACACCAAGACACATAACAATTAAAATGGCAAAGATCAAAGATAAAGACAGAGTATTAAAAGCAGCAAGGGAGAGAAAAAAGATCACCTACAAAGGAAAACCCATCAGACTATCATCAGACTTCTCAACAGAAACCTTACAGGCCAGAAGAGAATGGCACGATATAGTTAACGTAATGAAACAGAAGGGTCTCAAACCAAAAATACTGTATCCAGTACGATTATCATTTAAATACGACGGAGGCATTAAACAATTTTCAGACAAGCAAAAGCTGAGAGAGTTTGCCTGTCATAAACCACCTCTACAGGATATCTTAAAGGAACTGCTCTAGAGGGAAGCACTCCTAAGGCTAAAAAGATGTCACCAGAGAAAATAAAATCATAGCAAAGAAAGCAGACCATCCAAATACTAACTAAAGGCAAAGAATAAAACACCTAGGATATAAAGAATGGAGGAGGAAGAATAAGAAGTGAGAGAAATAAAGAAACATCAGACTGTGTCTACAATAACTTAACAAGAAAGTTAAGTTAGATTGTTAGATAGGAAAGAAGCAACCCTTGAAACTTTGGTAACCACGAATCTAAAGACAGCAATGGCAATAAGTACATGTCTATCGATAATCACCCTAAATGTAAATGGACTGAATGCACCAATCAAAAGTCACAGAGTAATAGAATGGATAAAAAAGCAAGACCCATCTATATGCTGCTTACAAGAGACTCACCTCAAACCCAAAGATATACACAGACTAAAAGTGAAGGGATGGAAAAAGATATTTCATGCAAACAACAAGGAGAAAAAAGCAGGTGTTGCAGTACTTGTATCAGACAAAATAGACTTCAAAACGAAGAAACTAGCAAGAGATAAAGAAGGACATAACATAATGATAAAGTGGCCAACAAGAAGATATAACCATTATAAATATATACGCACCCAACACAGGAGCACCAGCATATGTAAAACAAATACTAACAGAATTAAAGGAGGAAATAGACAGCAATGCATTCATTTTAGGAGACTTCAACACACCACTCACTCCAAAGGACAGATCAACCAGACAGAAAATAAGTAAAGACACAGAGGCACTGAACAACACACTAGAACAGATGGACCTAACAGACATCTACAGAACTCTACACCTAAAAAGCAACAGGATACACATTCTTCTCATGGAACATTTTCCAGAATAGACCACATACTAGGCCACAAAAAGAACCTCAGTAAAATCAAAAATATTGAAATTCTACCAACCAACTTCTAAGATCACAAAGTATAAAACTAGAAATAAATTTTAGAAAGAAAACAAAAAGGGTCATAAATACATGGATACTTAACAACATTCTCCTAGGTAATCAATGGGTCAATGACCAAATTAAAACAGAGATCAAAGAATATTTGGAGACCAATGACAACAATAACACAAAGCCACAAATTCTGTGGGATGCAGCAAAGGCAGTTCTAAGAGGAAAGTATTGCAATCCAGGCCTATTTAAAGAAGGAAGAACAATCCCATATGAATAGTCTAAAGACACAACTACTGAAATTGGAAAAAGAAGAACAAATGAGGCCCAAAGTCAGCAGAAGGAGGGATATAATAAAGATCAGAGAAGAAATAAATAAAATTGAGAAGAATAAAACAATAGAAAAAAATCAATGAAACCAAGAGTTGCTTCTTTGAAAAAATAAACAAAATAGATAAACCCCTAGCCAGACTTATGAGAAAGGAAAAATCATGACAGACCCCACAGAAATACAAAGAATTGTAAGAGAATACTATGAGAATCTATATGCTAACAAGCCGGCAAACCTAGAAGAAATGGACAACTTCTTAGAAAAATACAACCTTCCAAGACTGACCAAGCAAGAAATGAAAAACTAAACAGAATAAATATTGTCAAAACGGCAATACTACCTAAAGCAATCTACAGATTCAACGCAATCCCTATCAAACTACCAACAGCTTTCTTCAATGAACTGGAACAAATAATTCTAAATTTCATATGGAACCAGAAAAGACCCTGAATAGCCAAAACAATCCTGAGAAGGAGGAATCAAACAGGGGGAATTACGCTCCCTGACTTCAAGCTCTACTACAAAGCCACAGTAATCAAGACAGTTTGGTACTGGCACAAAAACAGACCCACAGACCAGTGGAACAGAATAGAATATCCAAACATTAACCCAAACACCTACAGTCAATTAATATTTGATAAAGGAGCCCTGGATATACAATGGGGAG